>JBBUKS010000055.1:5540223-5578045 GCA_038050645.1 Hedychium gardnerianum | reverse complement strand
CATACTTCACCGTCGTCGTGCCGCCGTTGCCTCGCTCGCCGCTGCCTCGCTCGCCGCTGCCTCTTCACTCGCCGCTACCTCGCTTGTAGAGCGATTCCTTCTGTCGCGCGATCGCGCCGTCTTGTTCGCGTGCGATTTCGGTGATTTGGCGGAACGGTAAAAACCGGCCGTGCCGGGCGGCACGGTATTTCAATCGCTGATCTCAAGAACACCGCATCTATTCCCACTACGTCAATGTTCGCCCCTGATGGCAATTAACTTCACCCTCATCTGTTCTAGAACTTGCTTGTAGTCGAAGATCTACTCTACTTTGTTGATCCAATCAATGAAGTCCTCTGCTCGCAACGTACCAGAAAATTTGGGCAGATTCTGAAATCCGAAGTCTCCATAAGGCTTCTCTCGACTACGGCGTTCCTGAGGTGTAGTCCGTTGGTGATATGGGTTCTCGAAGGAATACTCAGATCCACAATCTGAGATCTCACGACCTTCGAGATCTCGCGCCGCTAGACGCTGGGTTAACTTTGCAACTTGCCTTTATAAATCCTCAATCGTTATTATTTCCTGCACGTTATGACCACGGTGCTCTTCTTCCTTCATCGAAATCTACCTGTTGTTGCGATCACGACCACGACCACGACGACTTTCCATTGGATCTGATGACGATCTTCCATGCTCTGATACCAACTAACGTCAAGCAAGATAGCAATTATCCTACGGGCTGCCGAGAAGGAGGGATTGAGGAGAAGACAAGAAGAAAATCCTCCTAAAACGAAGAGAAACACATCACTCTCTGGGTTTTACCAAAATAAGAAACTTTATTTTGACTAGAAGATAATTCCTCAACAACTAGATAGGACTCTTAACGGTTTTGTGGGATAGACCCGATTAAGTCTTAAAAATGAAGTCACGAACTCATTCTTTTGTACTTATAAGACTTGTTTAAGTATATGAGAGAACTTATAGGTTGTATCAAATCATAAATACTACAAAGTTCAAGGTGAACAAAAATTTTCTAGCTCAATTACCACCTCAGAACTTTGTGTCCACATTCAACGTGATTATCGACCACCAAAGATTCCTAAACATAACCTATCTTATTGACAATCTACGAGGCTCAATTAATATATCACGAAAAAGGATGAATATACCATGTCATGGCAAAAAAACAAACTAAAGATAAAGGAGAGGGCTCGACAAGAACCCAATTCTTGGTTCCAAGATTGCCCACATTTAAAATTCTACCTATAGTAAAACATTTCTCCAATGTCTAAAGTTCATCCAATGCTAGTTGGCATTGACATAACTTATCTTTTTGCTCATCAACTGACAAACATAACACTATGATACACCTGAAATGTGAGTGCCTTCCTCAATTCCATGTGTTGTGCTTGTCTTGCACAGTACAGTTGATCATCTTCCTCAGCTGCAAGTGGAGTGGGTGGATTCATGAGTATCTGTTGCAGTTTTGAGCAAGCGCCTTCCTCAACTGTGATCAACTTCGACAGTTTCAACTGGAAGCAGCGGTGTGCAGTTAAGCAGAGTGGTCCAACATGCACAAGCAGAGGTGGCAAGCCATTGCTGTTGGGTCATCATAAGCTGCAACTGCAAGTTAGGACAGATTAAACAAGGTGCTAGGGATAAAGGCCTTTCCTTCCCTTCTTCTTTCTTTCCTACTTCTCTGATTTCTTCTGCTCTCCTCTTCTCACTGCTACTACTGCTCAACAGTGCCACCAGCACCACGTGTCGGCACACCGACACAGCACTGGCACTGTTTCATTCTGGCCAAAGACTAAATCTTTGGCTCCGAACGAAATCATAAATCTTTCGTTTCTCCATCGAATAATTCAAACATTCTTCTAAGACACCACAATACTGCAAAAAGATAAGCCAAAACAAATAACATAGTGATACATTTCTTCCCTTTTTTTTTTTTACTTTTAACAATAAAGAAGGAGAGTTTGGTGCAATAGTAAAATTATTGTCGTATGACCTAGAGGTCATGAGTTTGAATCGCAAAAATAGCCTCTTGCAAAACAAGGCTGCGTAATGTGGTCTGACCTTTTCCCAAAATCAGCAGTGATGGAAACTTCATGCACCAAGCTTCCCTTTAAAAAAAACAATAAAGAAAAAAAAAACCCAAATAATCCTTCATTTCAAAATAGGACAAAAGAGCCTTTGGAATGTTTTCATAACCCCTATATCATTCTAATCACACATAGGGCAAGAAGGAACACAGATTGTGAGTTGAAAATTTCATCATCACAAAAATATTGCGGTAGCAAATCCAATAATAAGAGCATAAACAAGGAAAATATGGTAAAATTAGGGAAAGTATAGATCATTAGCAAGAGATTGAGCACAGTCTGCTAACCAGTGGAAGATTGCTTAGCACTCCTCTCTACACTACCGCCATTCCTAGCTCTCCAGCTATCAAGAGCAGCAGAAGAAATCCAAAATAAGGAAAATAATAATAAAATTAGGGAAAGAAGAGTTTTTTTTTGAAAGAGAGATTGAGCAGATTTAGCTTACCAATGGCAGATTGTTTGGTTTTCCTCTCTAGGCCACCACCAGCCCTAGCTCTCTGATACAAGAGCAGCAGAAGAAATCAACAAAATAATGACAAAAATAGGGAAAGTAGAGATCTTTATAGAGAGATCGAGCACAATCTGTTTACCAATGGAAAATTGCTTGTTCTTCCTCTCTACGCCACCACCAGTCCCAGTTCTCCAGCTATCAAGAGCAGTAGAAGAAATCCAAAATAAGGAAATGACGATAAAATTAGGGAATGTAGAGATCTTCATAAAGAGATTGAGCACAAGCTTCTTACTACTGGCAGATTGCTAGTTTTTCCTCTCTACGACACCACCACTCCTAGCTCTCCAGCTACCAAGAGCAGCATAAGAAATCGAAAACAAGGAAAATGGCGATAAAATTAGGGAAAGTAGAGATATTTACAAATAAATTGAGCACAATCTGCTTAGCAAAGGTCACCAGTCCCCAGCTCTCCAGCTATCAACAGCAGCATGAGATATCCAAAACAAGGAAAATAATGACAAAATTAGAGATTTTTACAAATAGATCGAGCACAATCTGCTTACAAATGGTGGATCCCTTGCTCTTCCTCTCTACACCACCACCATTCCCAGCTCTCCAGCTACGAAGAGCAGCACAGGAATTCCAAAACAAGGAAAATAACGAAACAATTAGGGAAAGCAAAGACCTTCATAAGTAGATTGAAGCGCAATCTGCTTACCAATGACAGATTGCTTGGTCTTCGTGTCTACGCGACCACCAGCATTAGCTCTCCCGATATCAAGGGCAGCGGAAGAAATCCACCAACAACGAGAAGATCGAGGAGAAGATGAAATGACAAACCTCCTTTTTAAGGAGAAGCGGCGGAATCGGCGGAGTAAAGCTGCAAAAGGTCAGCATCAAAAGGCTTTTCCACTGCCATGTGCCGACCACTGTTCTTGAGTATGTATTTGGTTACATTATTCTCCTCGTATAAATTTATTTAGTTTTTATTTTTTAGAAAATATGTTTTTTTAAAAACATTTTACAGATTTTTAAGTATTTAATGCAATAACAAATTATGATCGATTAAGTTTTTTAACTAATAAAAAATATAGGGTAGAAAATACTTTTTTTATAAAAAAAATCGTATCTTCAAAAGAATATTTTTATTAACATAATATTTTATAAATAATTTAATTTATAAAATATTTCTTTATTTTAAAACTATCTTATATAAATATAAAGTAGCACCCCTTTTATGAAAGAGCATCATATGACTCGTATATCTAAAAATTAAATTAGTAAAAAATATTTAAAGAATCGTATTGATTAATCAATATAAATTAAATATTTAATATTAATTTAAAAAAATTATAATTAAAAAAAAAGAGTAACCTGCTCTAATGCGATCATAATGATAGAATAAAATACTAATAAATAGTTTCGAATCTTATTTAAGATATATTAGAATTAAAGACATGATAGGATGAACTTCCTAAGTAATGAAAATTAAAATTTCATCCGTTTAAGATAATAATATAATAATTAAATTTTTTAATAAATAATTAAAAAAATTAGGATTTAAATCTTAATTATGAAATATTATAGAGAATATTTCATTAGCATTTTTAATTTACTTTAAAAATTGATGGAATATTTTTATAAGATAGAATCAATAGTCTTAAATTTAATAATAATAATAATAATAATAATTATTATTATTATTATTATTATTATTATTATCTCATTCAACGTTGGATAGCGCTTCTCAATTTGGATAGAATTAATTTTTAAAAAAATAATAAAAAGTATTATCAATTTATTATCATATCATAACATGGGTTCGTGTTATATTATTGAAAATATTAAATTGAAAGCATACTTAAATCTATAAATCTGAAAAATACGAGTTTAATCTTTCATGCTATAGAAAAATATCACTATTTCTCAACAAATGAAAGAGAAAAAATAATTGAATGTGTATATTTATCTCTATACCTTAAAGACTATAACCCTGTATATACAATAATAAACTACCTATAGTATTTATTTAATATTTTGAAAAAAATATAACACACATATGATCAGCTCAATTATTGGGCAATCATTGTTCGTAATTTTTATGGCTCTCCGGGTTTGATGGATGGTAAGAAGTGGGTGTGTATTTTTCAAATAATTATGATTTAATTTTTATACAAACACATCTATAATAATTGAATTATTAATAAAATTGAAATATCATATCAATAGCTATCATACTTATTAAATTTATTTAATCGGAAAAATAAAAAATTGAAAGAATTATTAATGTCAATGAGACCTTAGTCTTGTGGCTAAAACGGAGACCTTGAGACTATGGAGTTTTAGGTTTAATTTTTACTATATGCAGGTAGGTTTTTAATTTTAATATCATAAATTTTTGTGTAATTTCTTAGCTGGAGTTAAATATGACTCGAATCTTCTTTCAAATCTCTTTGAATGTATAAATAATTTATATTATTTTATTATATTTCAAATGATTATTGTATTTATATTAAAAAAAATGGTAAGATCCGAATAAATAGTATAAAAAAATGTTAGTAATTTTTAAAGCTTTCATTGGCCAATATGCACGTACCAAAATAACTAAAATTCACAAAGATCGATATTATCATCATTCTTGACTTACCAGATCAAGAAGAACAAGTATCATTGGAGTCAGATGATGTCTTTAGCCCACTGTATTTACAGCATTTCAAGGATAAAGGATGTACATGCAAGGAGTTGAAGAAACTTATTCTCAATTCATGATCGGTAGAAAATCCAGGATCTAACAAGTTCTTTTATCAACTGTATATTTTGTATTTTTTGTATGTGTTTTATTTTTCACAACTAGCAACATTCCTAGGTTGCCTATACTATCACTAATAGACTGCTTAGAAGATTTTGATAACCTAAGCAGGTATAACTGGTGTCAGGCAATCTACAGTTACATGACTCCCCAAATAGAGTCAATTGGGTTGGCAGTAACGTTGAGGCCAAGACCACAGCTTGTTGGTGCTGCTACCAAATCCATGATAAAGGGTTTTCCAACCTTATTCGCTATAAGCTACTATGTTTTGTC
This sequence comes from Hedychium gardnerianum, assembly GCA_038050645.1. Taxonomy (NCBI): domain Eukaryota; kingdom Viridiplantae; phylum Streptophyta; class Magnoliopsida; order Zingiberales; family Zingiberaceae; genus Hedychium; species Hedychium gardnerianum. Next base: position 5,572,428 of record JBBUKS010000055.1, on the reverse strand, counting down.
ATAGTATTATTGTTGATTATTTCCTTTACATAGTATGATCACGTTGTAGGTGTGGATGTACGAGCATATCCCTATCATCAATCCACAACAGTCATATTTGTTTTTCAGGTTGTTGAGATGGACAGAGACTGTGTCTCATCTAAGCAGGGTGAAAAAGATGATAGACCATCTATCTCCAGATCGAGTACTGATTGACCTGATTCCAATAGAGACAGAGGTCTACCTGCTATTAGAAAATGCTCCACCAACTCAACAACCTGTCCAACCTATTGCATCAACCTCATATCATTCCCCTAACATTTCACAGCATGTTCCTGATAAAACAACCTGTGCAAATTGTGAGGAACTAGAGAGGTCCATCAAGGCTAAAGATTTTATCATCGCTGAGAAGGATAAAGAAATTGAATAGCTTCTTCAACGCATGGATGAGGTACAAAGAGATTTCTTCAGCATTTTTGAGCAGTACAAAGAAAATTAATTGAAGCTTCTAAATAGTACGGATCAGGTGAAAAAGGATATGGAGAGTGTCATATCTGAAAAAGACAAAGAGATATTGGGGCTAAAAGTCTTACTTGCTGAAAAAAGTGTTTGATAAATCAAAAATTACTGGGGTGCAGAGTTTGATATCATACAAAAATTTAACACTTGTTGTACATGAGGCATAATACTTTAACTCAAAAATGATGCCGAACAGCCAGAGAAATCAGAGCAGCTAGGCAGGCAACCAACACAACAAGACTGCTGGTGCGAGCAACATTCTTACTAGATGAATCAGAAGACATCTCGACTTACGAAATCATAAATAACCAATGACTATCAAACCTTATGCTCATATCGTCATAAACCCTATAACCACTATTACAAAACCTACGATCGACCATCACTGAAATTAAAATAAAAGTAACGTACAGATTAAAGGAGACACTCGAGACGAAAATCGCCAAACCTAGGATAGTGTCGGGCGCTGCAATAACAAATTGGATGATAATGGTTAAAACGGGAGATTTAAAAATAATAGGTCGGGTTTGGGTCGGGTTATATTAAGTTAACGGAATCTGATGCCACTATGGAAAAAAAAAAAACTCCAAATACTCTGGAGCAATAATTTAAAATAGAAAACATAATTTTAAATTAGCCCACATTTGGACTTATAAGAGGCATGTGAATCTAAAGGCAGTGAAGTGGGTCTGATCTGAGTCCTCTAGGCCCAGCTTAGGGTTTTGACCGAAACCCATTGATTGACTTAGGGGACTTGGAATTCTGAGATGTTGTCATCGTTAGGAATATGAGAGTGTCTATAAGATAGATATGACCTCCAAGCATGGTTCTGATACGCCCACAAGAAGCTATGGGTCTGTGCCAATTGGCACAGACCGTGGTGCTGATTTAGGAAGAGCAGCACCAGAGTGATGCTAGTTTAAGAAGAGCAGCACCAGTGTGGTACTGGTTTTGAATAAACCAGCACTACGTTAGTGTTGCTCTTCCTAAACTAGCGTCACTCTGTACATGCAGGCTTGGACTCGTTTGGATCATTGCTGGTAAGGTCTAAAAGCAGTACATGATGACGTATTTGGACTCTCCTGACCCATATTAACCCACATGACTTGGAATGAGTCCGATCAGAGCTCTTCTCCTTTGGATCATTGATGACAAGGTCTAAAAGCAGTAAAGGAGAGCACATTTGGACTCTCCTGACCTATTTTAACCCACAGGACTTGGAATGGGTTCGATCAGAGCTCTTCAGGTCAATTAATGGGTCTTAACCGAAATCCATTGATAGAACTTAGGGGCTTGGAATTCTGAGATTTTGACATGGACATGAATTTGAGAGTGTCTAGAAGGTATATGACCTCTAATCATGATTATGAGACTCTCACAAGAAGTTATGACCGCGTGTCAATTGGCATAGACCATGATGCTTGTTTGGCACAAGAGCAATATCAACATAATATTATTTTGGAAAGAACAACATCACATAAGTACTAATATGAGAAAAATAATATCATTATATAAAAAAATCAATAAAATAATTTATATTTATACTGAGAAGGTCAAATAAATTTTAAATAAAGTCATATTTGAACTTACAAAAGTACGTGAATCTAATAGATAGAAAGCTAATAAATAATTATTGATTATAAAAAGTTGTTCAATATTTTTTTATTTATACCTTTGAAAGAGGCCACTCAAACTATGATTTTCATATTTCAGTGAAAAATGAGTTATATTCAAAGGATTTTCTGTCTGTATATAAGAATTTAAATTTGTATAGTTCGTTGGAATTGTCTAAATTAAAAAATATATTATTTATTGAAAAAAATTTAAAAAGCATTCTAAATTTTTGTGATGATTAAGACGCTCTATTAAATATTTTGTCTCGATAATACTTTTTATTTTAATATTATTATAGCAACTATTGATAATTATTATAATATATAAAAATTATTTTATAACTATTGTAATATGATAATATTATTATAATATTATAACAACTACTTAGGTGTAGCAGTTATTTAGATAGCTATTATATCTATTTTAATGTATTTTGATGATTTTGATGAAATTTAAAATAAATTTGATAAAATTTAAATAATTTTAGCCAATTTGATCCAAAATATTTTGATATCAATTTTGACTAATTAGTAAATAATATTTTAATATAAGTACTTCATGTATAATAATTTTGATTAAAATAAAATAGACCATTTTTCATATTATAACAATTATTGGTAGCTTCTATATAGTTATAGTAAAATTATAAATTCTAAAATTTTGAATCATAAATTTTAAATTCTGAATATTATTATATAAAAATATTTTTTTACCAACTTAATTAAAATTATTTAAACTTTATCAAAATTATTTTAAATTAATTAAAATCACTTTTAAAACAGTTAAAGACGTTACTAAATGCTATTACAATATTATAATAGTATTGTATTATGTGTTACACATTGTAATAAATACAAAGTAACTTCTACACATTGTAGTAGTTAGTCGTAGTTACTATAATAGCACTAAAAATAAGGAACAACATTGTAACAGCTACTCGATAAAAAAAATGATGAATCAGGTAATACCGAATCTAGGGCGATCGATTCGGTCCTACAGAAGTTTTTCATCGACCGCTAGAGTAAATTGGAAAGTGCTTATGGCGGGCGATCCAAAAGCCCAATATCCTATGGTTTCATACTCCATTTGGAGGAAAAAATGTAACAGTTATTCGGTAGCTTCTATACATTGTAACTATTAGGGAATATTTACTTAGTTTATTTATTTATTTATTTCCTAGTATTTTATGTGTTTTCCTATTTTAGGTGTTTTCTTATTTTACACTTGTAATGGTATTTATGTATCGTATATTATCATTAATAAATATTGTGTATTCAACTCTCAACATGGTATCAGAGCGCTAAGCTTAACAACAATTTTTTCTTCTCCTCAAACCCTAACCGCCGCCCACAATGGCTGTCGCCAACGACATCACCCACTGATTGCCTCCTACAATGGCCACCTCCGCCGACATCAATCGTCGGCCGCCTCCCACGAATGCTCTTGATTTTCCTTCTGATCTTGTGGTTCTCAATGTCAATGCTCAGGCACCGTTGAAATTCACCACCTCCAATTATTCTTCTTGGCGTTTGTAGTTCACATCTTTTCTATTCGGATATGACTTACTGGGATTTGTTGATGGCTCGCGTACCTACCCCCTGCGCGGATAACGCCTACAAACGCCACGCTCCCTCAAGTGAATCCTGCTCATATTCTCTAGCTCCGCCAAGATCAACTTCTCCTCAACGCTATTATTGGATCGATGTCTCCTACTCTTGTGTAGTTTATTTCTGCATCCACTTCATCTAGAGACACGTGGCAGATACTGGAGAGAACTTATACTGCTCCCTCAAGTGGCAGGATTATGACTCATCGTCAAAACCTTGCCAGTCCTCACCAGGATAACAGATCTATCACTGATTATATGCAAGACATCAAAAGAAACATTGACACTCTTGCGCTTATGAATGTTAAAGTTGACTTTGATAAGCTCTCCATTCGTGTCCTGAATGGTCTTAGCCAAGACTATTGCAATATCTCACATGCCCTGCAAGTTAGTGACATCCCTATTACCTTTGATGAGATCTTTGAGCAGCTCCTCAGCTATGAGGCCAATTAAAAATCTCGACACCATCTCCATCTTTGGCGCCAGTGACTGCTCTTGTGGCTCCAACCGGGAATTCTCGTAATTGGTATTCAAACTATCGTGGTATTCGACAGCAGGCGTAGGCATGACGAGTTCCGACGATGTTCTATCAGCCGCGCTTGTTTGCCTCGGGGCTGCCTGCACACCCTCCTACGCAGCCAACCGTGTCTGGTCTCAATCGTTATCTTGGATGATGTCAGATCTGTGATGTCACAGGTCACTCTGCTCGCTAGTGCGGTCATATGACTGCCTCGATGCTATCCCTGCTTCTGACGGCTCCACCGCGTGCTTCGCGTCCCGCGTACAGGACACCGTTTACTCACACTGTCGTTCATTTTGCACCTCCGTCTGATTCTCGGGAATGGGTAGTTGACTCTGGCGTCTCTCATCATGTCACCACTAATCTCATTGCTCTTTCGTTGCATGAGCCTTACTCTGGGAATGATAGCGTTATTATTGGTTATGGTTCTGGACTATCCATTACCTACACTAGTTCTTTCTCTTTCTCCACTCCATCTTTGCCTTTAGTTTTCTCTAATGTTTTATATGTGCCAGCTATGTCAAAAAAACGTGATTTCTGTTGCTGCACTTTGTGCTATTGATCTCATTATATTTCTTTTCTTTGATTCCTATTTTCAGGTGTTGGATCATCGTACGGGGGCAACACTGGTCAGCAGGGTCCATAGAGATGATGTCTATTACTAGTCGAAATCTTCGTTTATGCTATCATCCCCTTCCGCCCTTTATGTGTCTGTCTCGTCATCTGTTTCCTTAGGTGTTTTGTGTCAGTTTATGTTTTCCTTGGGCCTTTCGTTTTCTGCGAATATTTTGTCTAATTTTTTCTTGCACTTCGTGCAATATTAATAAAAGTCATAAATTATCTTTTCATAAATCTAGTATTTCGTCACATGCTTCTTTGGATATTATCTTTTCTGATGTTTGGACGTCTCCTATATCATCATTTGATGGACTAAAGTATTATGTTATCTTCGTTGACCATTTTACAAAGTATATATGACTTTATCTCTTACGCAAAAATTCGGATGTGTACTCTACTTTTATTGCATTCAAAACTCTCGTTGAAAATCGATTCTCAATGATTATCAAAAACACTAACAATGAAGGTGAATTCTTAGCTCTTCGCTCCTTTCTTACCACTCATGATATTAGTTATCTTACTATCCCTCTGCATACTCCTGAATACAATGGATATTTTAAACGTCGTCATCGTCGTATAGTCGAAACTAATTTCATTTTGTTACACCGAGTATCTATTCCACTCACTTTCTAACCTTATACTTTTGGTGCGGCAATCTATTTAACTAACCACGTGCTTACATGTTCACTTTTGAAAAATTGCTCACCATCGGCCTTAATTTTTCGAAGCTTTGAATCTTCAGGTATTTGTGCTTAAGTTGTATATTCAACTCTCAAGCTACTCAAAAGTTACTATAATAACGTTGAAATAAAAAATATTATGGGTGGAGTGGCCTTATGACTTAAAAAAAAAAAAAAATCCAATGTACATCATTTGGAACGTTCAATTAATTTTTATCCTTATTTATTTATTTGAAAAAAATGCTCATATATATAAACAAAAATTAAAAGGGAATTTTTTATTTTTAAGTCAGTCAAGCTATTTGATGTTTAGTGCAATATGTCGAGTAATTACGTAACTCTTTTTCTATACAAAAACTAATTTATTTTGCTAATTTCAACCCATCAAACTTCATTGAAAGAAATCAGATTCATTATTCTCATTATTAAATTTTTTTTAAAAAAATAACTATAAATCAAATGGACATTTACTCTTTTTATCTTCTTTTTTTTTAATTTTTTTTTTGCTAATTTCAGTCAGTCAAATAGTTTTAATTCCGAAACCAAGCCATTTCATGAAATAATGGAGGATATTGTAATCTAGACATAGTTCAGGCATTTTGGAACAAGAAGGGAGGTGATTATTGACTACTAAAACATATATAAATAATGTGCATCAAAGAATATTACAATTAACTACTAAAAAGAGCTTTAAAAGAATAATTGACACAAAATTAAGAGGTTGAGTTTCTAATGATTTTTTTTTCAATTATTATTCAGACTACTATAGAAAAAGTAGCTCACCTCAATGGAATATCTATATAAAAGGTGAGATCAAATAAAACCATTGCACTTTCAGAGAAACAACTTGAGCAATGCATTAAAACCAGATCTCCCATCAGCCAAAACCTACTATAACATTGAAGCAAATAGTAGAAGCAAAGCTTTTGCATGATTCACATACAAATCGACTCCAAGAAGATACGTTTTGATGATTCCACCAAGAACCATCAGCCATGGTGGTCAGTGAGTGCCTAAATCTATGATCAGATATGTGCAGTCATCAGCATATGTCCATCTACAAAATCTTGAAAGCTGATTCACCTCTCGACATGACTATAGCTCAAAGAGTAGATTTCCACCCAAAAGGATTGATTCATCATTCAAGTAAAAGATCAGTTCAATTGAGTAGTTTCCATGAAGATGAGTTCCTTCTTCCAATATCTACCCATTTTGCAAGCACAAACAAGCTTTCATCTGATTAAAAGAAACTGCATATTAACATTCGTTCCTCATCCGTGACATTATGGCTTGTAGCATTGACACAGGCAAACTTCAAAATGGAATATCAGAGCTGCAAAGCTAAGTCTGGCTGTTGAGAGTCCTTGAGAACACGAGGAGAGTGCAGAACTGGAGATCCAGGAGGCTGGAAACTTATATTTAGATCAGGAGGGAATGTATCCTTATTATGTTTGTTTTCCGTTCGCGGAACTGGACCTTGCCGTGGACTCTGGTTTTGAAATCTGGACATATCATTTGTGACTAGTTGAGGGAAGATGACCAATCCCTTGTCACGAACCTGAGGTTCCAAACCAGCCACCTGGATGGGTTGCCTAAAAGCTTGAGACATGGAGATCGTCATGGAATTATCGGAGATCCTGGGGGATGAACTTGGTGTCCTCCAAGAGCCATAGGAAAATGTAGAAACAGATCCATTTGAAGAGTTGCGAGCATCTACTATATGCTGCAGTGGTTTAGACTGCAAGGAAGCTCCAGCAGGCATCCACATTTGTGCTGGAACATTTGTTTTCTCTCTGCAACTTGGTGGAACAACCGATGGGAAAGTTTTAGAAGAATCAAAATTGCTTGAAAGGTTTGGCTGACTAAACATCTTGATTGGCAAACCCATCACTCCTGAAGCATCACTGTGACCTTGATCATAAACACCCAATGCCTGAGAGTGATTTGCTATAATTCCTTTTTGATTCTCAGGGAGAAATTTCATGGTATTATCAAGACTAATGCAAGAACTCGTCGAGACTTTTCCACTGCTGAATTGACCTGCAGTGACTTTTACATTTGTTTTATTGCTTGGTGCCACTGATGATTCCATTTGTTTTAGAGTTTCTGGCCGTCCAGTTTTCCTATCCAATTGAACTGTGGGAGGTGGTTTAGAAGGGACTACACTATCATAAATGTGAGAGCCCTGTAAAATTTGATTTGTCAATCTAGTATTTGAGGAACTTGGCTGACATTCTCGGGTCTGCTCTGAAGCAGTAGTGCTATTGTTAGCAAAATTGAATGCGACTTGTTTGTTCTTCTTCTGCAGTACAGCAGCATCTGTCCTTTGCTGGGTTACAGAGACATCATTACGTGATTGTTTCTTTGCTCCAGTAATTCTAGGAAGTTCATTTCCCTCCTTGACAGGATCATAATCTCTGTTACGAGAACTGGTTCGAATCTGATTCTGGATGCCATAATTTACCTCCTTTAGATTCCCATTTCCACTGGTTTTTTTCCCAACAGCAGTTACTTTATCCTTCTTCAGGGGCATTTTGAACTGAATAGTTGCATTCTGATTGGTCTGCTTTTGTTGCAACTTGGAACTGTTTGAGATAGACAGAATAGGACTTAGAGGTGGCTCATATTCATCAACCCATCCAAAGCCATACTTTACACCAGAAGGCAAAGCATTTGCGATCCTGTCTGAAGCAATTTTCCAGGCAGCAGGACCAAGATTACCTGCAAAACGGGCCAGGCTCCTTGCATACGAGTATTCAGCATCAATTCCAACCTGATTCAGGAAATCAAAATATCAGATGTGCATGAGATGTTAAACATGAAACAAGTTCCAAATATTTATGTATCCCCATACAGCAATCAGCTGCCTTTGCTCTCCCTCAAACACATCAAACACTGTGTCTGCTTCACATTCTTGGTCATAATTAATATTGTAAGTGGCACGCCTATTTTCATCTACATCGAGTGATGTCTTCCCAAGCTTAGACGGAGAGCCTTTCACTGAAAGATGTATGTGAAGACCCATAAGATATTTAAATTATCAATCAAAATGAGAAAAAAACTGGATATTACTAGCTTGCTTATCATACCTCTAGGATCATCCACCTTTTCTGATTTACTGTCACCGAGTGATGAACTGTTATCAGCAAGACCATTGGAAGTGCTAGCAGGATCTGCACCACTAGCTTCTACTGTGCTTAAAACAGTACCGATATCCCCTCCAGAAACAAGAGTTGTGGCAGAAGAAATATCAGAAACAAAAGATTCTTGCACAACTTTGGGCAGGCACTTTTGCAGTGGTTTTCTCTCAGTGGGATTTACTCTAATCTTCTCTTTGAATTTTGAATCTGTTCCAATGGATTTTACCTCAGTTCTTAGCATTTGAAATTCTTTTCTCCCTATATCTTGCATGGCACGTGCCTTCGTCAAGTAGAATTAGAGATTTTTAGAAACAATACAAAAAAGAATATTTAAATTGATTTTTTTCAGAAAAAGTAAGAAGGGTCTCCTGATACCTGTCTGAAGTATACTGTGTCTGGTGCGTTATACTGCATAGCATTACTGCAAATTAAGAAGACATCATCCTGCAATCAACCTAATCTTATAAGGAAATGATACGAGAAAGTAAATTGCACAAGAATCACTTTCCAACAGTCCACAGTGATAAAATTTCCAATTCAGAATTGAGAACTAATCTCATTAGGCATATAAGAGAACCAAACAAGAAGCAAGGAGCGAGATAGAACTGGAGAAGAAACACTGGAGGTGGCCCAAAATGTCTCTAGGTTATCATTTGCTTTTCAAACTGCAATAAACAAAATCTAACTTCCCTAGCTTCACCAACAAGTTTTTCAAAAAGTGACATTTTTCATAACAACAGGAAGACATATCTATCCAATTACTCAGCTTTCTTTAAGGTTAGTATAATCATTTCATATATCAATGATAGAAAGAATTCTCTTTAGTCATCCTCTACTCCTTGAATCTTCATCACTACTCGTCAACTTGAATTCATCTTCGAACAGAATAATATCAATGTTTTAATTATCAATTAGGGATACACTCAGCTGCTTGTGAACCTTGCCATTGTGATGGTTATTTAATCTATAAAGCATAGTTCAGTTGGTCATTAGCAGCCTAATGTGATTCTTCGTTAAGCTCGAAGAGGCACATAGTGATCAGAAAAAACTACAAGAGCCTTTTTCCATGGTGCAAATAGAAAACACCTATACAACATGTTGGAGCTTAATGCAATTTTCAAGATTGCATGACACTACTGGATGAACAAATACAAGCAATAATTCCAAAATCAGAAGTACCCAAGTGTTTACTTACATTTGCTTCGGCACTTAGGAGTACTAATGTTCTATATGAAAAATATGGATTTTAAACTTTAGAGGGTTGTATGTCAGTGCAAAGAACCTTATAGTCCTTGTGCAATTTACTTGGGCTTCTACATATAAGACAGAATAGCAAACCCACACAGATACTATGTAACTTGCTGAAATAGTTTCTTAAGCAATTCAGAAACTACTTTTTGTTTAGACACACATCCAGATTCCAGATATGTGTAAAGCCAAGAATCATTGCACAAGGATTACCTCAAATTGTTCAAAGGATCGATATGCATTCCTTGCTAGTTTCTTCCGCACAGTCCCAAGGTCCATCGGGTGCTCAATCACATCAAGGTAATCAGGAAGCTGAAGCAGACAGAATAAGCACTAGTAAGTTTGAAGGAAGCCAACCAGTTTCTTCTATCATTCTGTTACATAATAAAGAACGGTAATGAACCTCATTGATATCCACTGGGTCTGCAAACACCCCATAAGTATCCTTTCTGCCACACCAAAAAAAAATTTAAGTGAAAACAAACTCATAGCTCAGCTAATATAGTGAGAACATTGATATCGTAAAGGGAAATACCTCTGAATCTTATCGAGAACGGCCTCCAGTAACTTCCTCTCTGGCAAAGGCGTTCTTGCAGGCTGTGAACTAGCCGACACCCCTGAATCATATACTTACACAATCAATTGCAAACGCAATAACCTCCTGAAACATCAGTGGAAAAGTAATGAAGAGACTTGCAGAATCTAACCAGAAACAGGTCCTTTGGATCTCCGAAGGAGATTTTTCTCTCCCGTCTGCAATAACAAATGGAATAGGAAGAATTAATTTCAAGATATCCAATTTTCCCCCAAAAATGACTCCGCATCCTCCATTTTCACTAGAGGATACAATGCAAGCGCCAAATAAAACTAATTTGGAAAGAAAATGAAGTAGAAGGAACAAAGCAGCAGCTGGCGGGGAGTATCTAGAACAGTGCATTATACCTCTCGGGGAGCAGATCCAGTGGAACGAACTCCAGCATCAATTCCCTCATAGCGGCGCTTTTTCAGCGGCTTGATTGGCTCCTCATCCTCTTCGCCCTCCTCTTCATCGTCGTCATCCACGTGAGAAGACGACGTAGCCGAGGACGAAGACGGCGACTTACGCGCCGGATGAGCAACCCTACGAGGCTTTCTCTCCTCCTCCTCGTCCTCCACCCTTCTGGAAGTGGTTGGGGCAGGAGGCAACTTGAGGATGAGCTTCAGCTGCCGCTTCTTCCCTTTCCGCTCCAGATCCTCCTCCTCCTCCTCCTCGACCTCCACTTCCTCCTCCTCATCCAAGTAGTCATCGAAGTCAGCGAATCCATCGCTTAGGGGGCGCCGGCGTCGTTGGCGGAGCGTACGGCGCGGAGCCTCCGTGGCAAGCGAAGGGGAAGCCGGAGAGCGATGCCGGTGGCCTCCGTCCCGCATCTTCCTCGGCCGGCCCCTCTTCCTCACCGCCGCCACCGTCGTCATCGCAAGGTCGCTCTTTTCCTTTGCTTCTTTTACCTTTCTCTCTGTTTCAAGTCGTATAGTAGACTGCTACTGGTGTTATCGCACAGCGAAATCCTAAATTTACTTGATATCGTACCCAGAACGCCACCCTCCTTGTATCGTCATGGAGACCACCGCATTCTCTAATGAAAAGAAAGGTATCGACGCTCAGTGACGTGTTTATGAGTACGGTACTCATTCGGTAAGTACTGGTTACATTATTATAGTGGCGATGGTAATAACACTTGCTGACTTTATTTACATAAAAATTAATTCACCAGAATTTTAATAATTTGATCATGTATTATAGAATGCATATTTTTTTATAAGTTATGTATTAATTAGTTATCTATTATATTTGAGCTATATTTGCTCAATTTTTATATACAAATTCAAAACTTCTTTAAAATGATCAATCAATATATAAATATATTTACCTTCTCATAATTCGTGTATTGAATAAATCCATAGCATACCTCTGGTACCTCTACATCACACTCGGGTAGGGGTAAAAGAAAACTAAAAACAAAAATATTAACTTAAATATTTAATTTTATCCGAACTCATAAAACTTTTCCACCCGTGCAAGCGATTCCTCACCTAATACTTAACATTCCACTAAAGTAAAAAATGTATAGCGCATCGTAATTAAAAATTAAATCTTACAAATTCACTGCAGGCAAAGAAAACTCATATTTGAAATAAAAGTCACTTTAGCATCCCCTCTAGGATAATATCATACTCTCTAAAAAAAAAAAAAAATCACAAGAGTAGCCCTTTATATGAAAAAAGAATCTCAAAATTTATTAAAACAATCACGTATACATATACCAAATACATCAACCCATGAGGCTAAAGAAAATTCATATTTGTAGATAATTTAGGTATTCGTTTATTCAAATAGTCAACGTTCTTAATATTATTATCTCACTCGAAAAAAATCTCTACAATATATTATAATTAAAATTTAATTTTTAAATATCTAATTAATTATTTAACAAGTCTAATCATTGTCTCTAGAAAAAAAAAACCTCATATTTGATTTTATGTTGTGTTATTTAATTCCTATTTTTATGGAAATTTACAAGTTTGATTTATGGAATGGAGACATAGGTAAAATAATTAAACTTGAATTATGAAATACTAATTTTAACTTATAAAATGAATACGCTTGCATTTATCTAAGGAATAGACAGACAGCTAAAGGGAGAGTGGGCGGTAAAAACAGTCGTACGAGAATTTCAATCCACTTCATTTTCAACCATAATGTGTCGAATTCATTTTATCAAAATTTATTTTATGCAATCCAACCAAACGTGGAAGGGTGTATTTCTCCCAAAAAAAAATGTTGTGCTCGTATAAAAGATTTTCTTAGAAAGATGCATGATAATAAAAACAGTGAATTATTTTCTGTTATTTGGTTAAAATAAATCCCCTTTTTTTTCTTGGTGTTCAGTTAGGCCATTGATTATGGCAATCTGCCTATTCGTGACCAACGACGCTACAGACAACGAAGGACTCTGGATTTGACAAGATCCTCGGGCAAGAACAACGGTGTGGTAAGGAGGATTTCTTTTGGGCAAAAATTAATTATTATTTTTAGTAAATCATCACAATAGTACCTCTCTTTCAATTTTTTTTTTATCAACATCCCACTTCATCGGCCCTATAAAATTACATAACTATCCTCATATATAAAATTCACCCTATTTCGATTTAATTTTTTTACATATTAATTTCAAATTCTGAATAAATCAGACCGATTTAATTTATTCAATAATATTTATATTCATGTTATAATAATTATAATTTTATAATTACTACAAGTTTGATAATTATAAAATTATAATTATTATAATTTTTATATTATAATAATTACGAAATTATAATTGTTACAACATGAATATCATTGAACAAATTATAATTTTATAATTATACAATTCGTATTATAATAATTACGAAATTATAATTACTATAACACGAATTTGATATGTTTATTTAACATTCATATTATAATAATTATGAAATTATAATTAATTCAACATAAACTTATTATGTGCCATAATATTTATATTATAATAATTATAAAATCATAACTATACGAACTTGTCCTGTTCACCTAATTAGCCGACTCAAATTTTAAATTTAAAACCGACCTACAAGTCAAAACCAACCAAAGAATGCACTTAAGAATACTTGTGTAATTTTATAAAGACAAATAAACCCTAAACACCCCTTTTATGATTCCAATAAAAAGAGGACCTTTAATTTTTGCCCATTTCTTTTTCACTTGCTCTCAAATTCAATTTAGCAGGTTCGCAGAGTCAGTGAGGTGAAAGGAATGGCAAAGCAAAAGCAGCTTGCTCTCGAGAGGAAAAGAGGGGGCTGAAGCAGGAAGCTCACTAGCTTGAGGAAGAAGAGAGGCCGCTCAGATGCAACATGAGTTGGTCACACCTAAACTAAAGACCAGGAGCGGACAAATTGCAGTGAGGCGAGCAGTGTCATGGCCGTCTGTCAAGAAAGATATCTTCTGCTTGTTCATTTTCCCCTTAAACTATCCACAATCTTTTTAGAATTGTTTTTTTTTTCACTGAATGGTTTTCCACCACGCTAAACAAAATTCAAAAACCAAAATTTGAGAAATAGACAAACACTTACTAGAAATTAATACACAACTTATAAAAAACGATGATCTTCCTAAAAGTCATTCAAGCATGAATCATTACACGCTCGAAAGTACCACACTGAAACAGAGAAAAAAAGTTAGTGCTAGATGTTCTGGTAAAGTGCATAGAGTTGCAATCCAATAAAAACGGATCGCTTTCAAAATTTATCTAACTCTGCATCACAAGATTAAATGCAGAATAAAAGAGGTAGCCTTTATGCTGGAAAATATAAACGGTACTCACCGTGATTAAATGCCTGGAAAAAAAAAATTGGCACAAGTAACCTGACATATACTACTGGAAGAGAAAACAAAGGGGGCAATTTTTCCAATATTCACATATTCAAATTTAATTTTTACACGAACCACACCCTGCTCTGAAAATTTAAAAAAAACGTACATCTCTTTCATTCTCCTTTTTCATATCCAAGATAACGCCGCCACCTTAAATGCCCATTACAGCTCTAAATTAAAACCAAGAACAGAGTTAAGACTCACCATGCTTCCCAGAGCACAGTCTAATTTTAGCTTAACGAGTGAACCTATTTTAGATCATCCAAGTAATTTAAAATGGGACTAAAACTATTCATATTGGCCATTCAAACCACAATTTCTCAAAGAGCAGGCAGTCTAAATCTAGTCTTAGCTCATTAAAGTTGGATGGAGTGGCATGACAAGATCAATAAAAGAATGGAAGGAGTGGGGCGAGATGCGACTGCTTGCTGGCTACCTGCCAAACACATTAACTATGCACTGGGCCACTGCCTTTCCTCTGGCTCATTCATGAAGAGAAAGGGAGTTTCATTTTTCTGGAGAAGTCACTACTAGTGGCCAAGAATTTCCATCTAGGGACGACATATCTAAACTTCTTCCCTCGCTCTTCTTCCAACTTTCTATTTTCCTGATTTTGTTTATATTTCTCCTAAAACCCAGCATAAATGTATTTATAAGAGTTTTGTTCACGACTGCAAAAAAGGTCCAGACAAAAAATGGAATCTCATATGAACTTAACATCACTACTGTACTTTGACATTTACATATTGATTATCAAAAATTATGGTCTGAGGTTATTGAGACAGAGTAAGCTCGACAAAAAGATTTAAATATCCAGCATTTTCCATTTAGGTCCATGAAAAAGTTAGACCTGGAACAAAAAGCGTAGGTCCTCTTCAGTTAATTTTGCCATGGCATCCGGATTGTGTCCAATAGTCCTAAGAAAAGATCAGAATCACATACCATCTTGAGTAATATATATAGATATATATACACACACACTACGTATTGCAAAGCAACACTTGATCATTGTTCATAAAAGGATACACTCACCCTTGAAACATAAGTTCCTTCTTCTCTTGCAGACGCAGTATGCGTTCCTCGATTGTGTTCTCAATAACAAAGCGGACAATTCTAATAATGGAAGAGTGAAGCAGTGTGAGGAAAAAACTAGAGGAAAGCAAGTCTGCTGACTATGAGATAGCAGTCTCAACAACAGACCTAATAGGCTTATATTGGCCAATCCTGTGGATTCGATCTTGAGCTTGGCATTCGACAGCTGGATTCCACCAAGGGTCCATCAGGAAAACCTGCAAGAGCAGCAAACTAAAACCGTCTGTGGTAGAATTAGATAGTAATTGATGCAAGAAAGTCGGCTTGTTGATTGGAATATACAAACTCTGCATTGTCGATGCATTTGAAAAAGGAATAAGAAAGAAATTCAAAAGTCTCCAAGAATTGGGCCTTGATATTTCATAATATTAGATTCAACCATAACTTCCCAATGAAGAGTGATAAGAAAATAACAAACTTCCGAATGAGGGCTTGATCAGCAAGCCTTTTGATATGCATCAGTGAATTAAACCTCAGAAATTCCTTGATTGTTAGACTAAATGTCCGCATCAAAATCAAGAATACACCAAAGAGAATATCTGCTTACATGTGAAGCCACTGTCAGGTTGAGGGCTACTCCTCCAGCTTTCAAGCTCATCAAGAATATCTTGCAATCTGAATCATTAGTGAAACTTGTAATTGCTCTATCCCTCTCGACAAGACTCATGCTTCCAACCAATTGAACACACTTAACACCAGACTGCAAGTTTACGTAGTTTGATCAGGTTTACAAACGAAAACCTCAAAAGCAAAATAAATTGGTCAGTTGGCACACCTTCTCAAGGGAGAAACGAATCAGGTCAAGAAATGATGTATACTGACTAAACACAATTCCTTTAGCAGAACCATCCAATTCCACCATGTCCCTTATCTCTTCTTTCTGTTATAACAAAAACTCGTGAATAGACAAATATGGAGGGTCGCGGTAACTGCAATCAATTAGATTTTCAGAAAGCAGCAACAAAATTTCTATAAACTCGCCAAAATTTTCTCCAAGCAATGAGAGCAAGCATATATAATAGCTATTAAAGATCCATGGGATGCAGTTAACTGGTAATCTGTTCCATAACAAAGCCATGTTATTACTATACATCCTTGACGAACTAATGGAACAAAGACAAGGTTTCAGTAACGAGAGGAATAGAGATATGTGCTAATTAAATCATAGTATTTACTTAGATGGTCACCTAATTCATTGCTTCTAGGATCCTCAAACAAAACATTAATTAACAAGTATATGATATTCATTTAACAAGTATGTATCTTCATAAAATCACAAGGGTTAAAGGAAGTTATGCTAAAAAGAATTGGGAAATGGTTAGACAATTTGAAGGTTATATCCTATTCTAGAGAACACTCAATTGAATGAGTGTCGAAGTTGGGAAAAAATTGATTTGGGCCTGAAAATATTGGTCTGGATATATTTGTCCTTAATCCTGTACCAAGGGATCAAAACTGTGATCAAATCTGTGGACCAACTGAAGCCAGTCTGAGTGGTGTTTGAGAAGGCTTATCAACTCTGCATTTCTATGCTTCTGGCTCAAAAAAGGGTTGAAGCTTGCCTCAATGTTGCCAAGAGAAAATCTTCATTTGTTTCAGTATCTTAATTTATAAATTGATAGTAATGGCCACTGTTTTGTGACACCACAAAAAAAAATCAAATAAAATGTGTTTGTAAATGTAAGAACACGGAGAGTACTAGTCCACTCCAAGAGACCCACAATGACTTCAATAGCCTATATTGCAACTCCAATAGATCACCCAGACTCAATTGTGTAATGTACATGAAATCATACTGCTAAAATTTTGATTCATAAAAATTTGAGATGAGCAAATGAAATAAGTCAGTCAGGGGAAAAAAGGTAACCACAGATCAGTTGAAAAAATTCATACCAATGCATCTATTTTTGTGCTTGTGCAGAAGGTTCCAATATCCTTAAGCCTGTTCAGTATCCCTGATTTATAGCCCTTGATAGCTGCTGCAGTAATTTGCTCCCCCGGATTTTTATTTGTTAGATCAACACTAAGAGGCTTTGAACATAATGAACACTTCACATTCTCCAAGGATGCTGAGTAATCGATCAAACAAACTTTACAAAAGACATGCTCACAGGAAGTGACCTAGGGGGGAATGCATGAAGAAAATGAAGACATTGAACAAGGAACATAACTATCTTGCCGACTTAGCCACTCATGTGTAATAGTTCAAAGACAGCTTACCACCATATCCTCCGGAGGATGATGACAAATGCCACAATTTTGTTTCATGATGTCATCCTTACTTGGGTTAGCTACTTTCAATGTCTTAGAATATAATACAAGATATGGATGGTCAACCGCCTGATATCATCAGAGGAAAAATAAATCCAGCAAAGTTATGAAATGAAAGAATTTTTTTTTTGAAAATACTATCAGTCACTCAAGAAACAGAAAACAGGACCAAATTAAAAGCTAAACATTATGCATAACAGAATAAAATTGCCGCCATTGTGCAGCAGAGAAAGATGCTCCATGTGTCTAAGCCATTTGCAATATTGCTATCAATTCTTGACTAGCACAACTATTAATTACTTATAACAAACAACAATGAATGCTACTATATAGGCAAATCTCACACACAGTGATTGTACAAAACTGGCAAGTTTTACTTTGAAGTTGACAAATGTTTCTTTATAGCTACATCAAACAATCTAGTTACTAATTCAAAAATCTAAAACATCTGGTGGAAAAAGCTTTCACAGTGCCATTTGATAATGTATAAACATCAACTCAATTTTACAAATTAGGAGAAGTGAAGAAAGTACTTGGTTACAAGATGGAAGAAATTTTTTCACTGTCTAGTGCAATGCACAAATCTATGCATCATACCTGTCGTAAGCGTGTAAGAAGATCAAATATATGGGCATAATTGTTCAGTAAAGTTCCAGCATCAGCATATCTGGTAAATAGCAGCCCTTCAGTTAGTTAAACACCCGATATAACTAGAAATGAAACTCAATGCTACATAAAAAAAAATTATAATCTTATAAAAAATTTGTAATTGTGGATCCTTCTAATCTCAGGGCACATTGGAATCAGACTTTTAGGAGAAAATTTAACCACACTTTTATGAAGAGAAATAGTTTAGTTTACTCCCATAGCTTCCAGGAACTAAACAATGCAATGCTTCATTATAACTCAGTTAGTTAAACACCAGATATAACTAGAAATGAAACTCAATGCTGCATAAAAAAATTATAATCTTATAAAAAATTCATAATTGTGGATCCTTCTAATCTCAGGGCACTTTGGAATCAGACTTTTAAGAGAAAATTTAACCATGCTTTAATGAAGAGAAATAGTTTAGTTTACTCCCATAGCTTCCAGGAACTAAACAATTGCAATGCTTCATTATAACCTTTAAAGTTGAGACTAAGGTTTAAAATCTCGACCCGTGCTGAGATTTTGATCCCAAACCGATCCCGAACCGGAACGATAAGATTCCGGTATTGTATTGTGCCGTGCCAATATAGTTCGGTATTTTTAAAAAAAATTAAATATAAATGTATATTAATTTTATTAATATTTGATTATTAAATATATTTTATATTTTGAAATGCTGAATTTATATTTTAATATCTTCTCATAAGATAATGTCTATTAAATTTTTATAAAATTATTTTAAAAATAAGTAATTCTCAAAATTCAAAATTAAATTTAAAATTATAAAATCATTTGAAAGGCTAAACATAATTATAAAATTAATTGAAAATCTTAAATTATTTTTTGAATGTATTTGTAAATTTTTAATTTAAAAAAAATTATTTAAAATGTTAAAGAATCATATTTTTAAAAAAATTTAGATTATTTTAAATTTATATTTAATTTTAAATTATTTTATAAAATATTTATTAAATTTTAAAATTATTTAAAAATTTTGAAATAATTTTAAATATTTTATAACTATTATTAATAATAGTTTATTTATAAAAACTTACATATTAAAAAATAAAAAATTAACTAAATAAAAAAACTTAAAAAATCACGACGGCGATGACCCACGTTTGTCGTTGCGGCACCGCGGCCCTTGCAAAGAGTTTTAAGAATATATAAAATTTTATTAGAATTTTTTATATAGTTTAATAGGATAATTCGATTAGGATTTTAAGAAATATGTTTGGTTACCTATGTTAGGGGTTGATCGATCCATTAAAAAATAATAACAACATAGCTAGGAGATAAATAAATAAATAAAAATTTATTATATATTTTTAGAATTAAAATAAATAAAATATATAATTTTATTATGATTTAATTAAGTCTCTTTAGATTATTCCTATCATAGCTAGGAGTTGATTGAGATAATCACATAGTTTTAATTAAAAAAACTCTCCTTTTAATTAAAAAATACATGTTCGCACGACCACGAGGGTCGCGCGAACCCTCCGACGCCGTTGGGGTCACATGACCCTTCTGTGGCGACAGCGAGGGGTAGTGTGACGCCTCCGCGGCTACCGCAAGGCCTGGTGTCGGGTTGTGTTAGTGTCGGTCGGCGGACAGAACAAAATAATTCACTCGTTTCGACCGGCTCGGCACGATATTTCAATCGTGGTTAAGACTTCGAACTAGATAGTTCTTCACTCTACATTTAGTCCACTGCAAATATCTGGGACTCATGGCATTGTTGTCATGTTATACAACAAGATAGTTTATTCTCCATTTCAAAACATAATTTAATATGGTTCAAGAAAATTAATAATATGCCTCTTTTGTAGTTCAATTTTACATCAAATAGATCTGAAAGAAACTCAAGGTCCACTATAAACAACAAAGAACACCAATGTTCAATCAAATTTTGGACTAAATACAATAAAACACAAAAGCATCAACCAAAATCTGAAAAAAAAAACAAATTTGTAGATATTACATTTTCTTTCTTCAACCTATCAGAGAATCATGTCATTCATATATTCATAACAAATTTTAGCAAAATGAAATTTAAGGTCTTCATGAAAAAAGGTCAGTCTTCATTAATCACGATAAAAGTGCAGTCTGCATGCACACCTCTCCTCAGACTGGTACCGAATTATAGCTTTATCCTTGGTTGAGGAATCTACTGATTATTTGCTAGCAAAGGAAAAGGAACATGCAACAATTTGTTGGTTTTTACTAAATTACGCCCCAATTCAAAATACTAAATAGTACGGGTTCCTATTTTTCTCCCCATTTACCCTTGGCTTAGATTGTAGGTCACTTTTGCATAGGTAGACTCTTATATTTATACACCATTAGGATGCACGAGACCCTCCTAATGATCAAGTTAGGAATAAATAGGGGCAAAAATCAAAAGAGCACTCCTTTTTATCATCAAAAGGGCACATCATTCCCTCTTAGGCCATTTTGTTTTCTAAAACATCCTTGTTCGCCGTTGTTGTAGAAGCTACAACATGGATGCTTCATCTCTGATCAACACTAGACAACATTATGTTGTAACAACTATGAATGATGTTACAACATGGACACTCTATGTCTGGTCAATATTATATTATAGCAGCTATGAATCATAGTTGCTACAACATAAAGGTCAACATTATATTATAACAACTATAAATAATAGTTAATACAACATAAACAATTTATTTGGCTGTAGCAACTACAGGATCCCGTAGCAACTACAACAACGTCAAATAAGTGTATTTTCGAAAACAAAAATGAGCTGAGGCGAGATTAGGCGTTGTTTTGATAATAAATAAAAAAGAAGCGCCCTTTTGACGATTCCAATAAAAAAGGATGTCCTTTTGATTTTTGCCCATAAATAAACTCAACTCCAGTCGTGCTACAGCAGTTGGTGTCAGTTGTAGAAGAGCACTGTGCAGGCAACAGCAGGAGGGGAAAGGGAGAATCAAGTGAGAATAGTATCCCTACATCTCATCCACAACACACTATTTGATGGTGTTGATCAATCTGCAATCAGCACAGAAGGTCAAATGGAAGAAACGGAGAACCACAACCACCACACCCTTTACTTGGCACTATAGCATAATCCAACGGCATAGTACCAATATGATGGAACAAGATTCTTCATGCACCCACTAGAATTATCCCTCAGTCCACTCTGAAATCAAAGTCATACTCCTTAAGTTAATATCAGAACTATTTAGTAACTCTATGGAGTATGGACAGTGACAGTATCAAACGGTGGAGTAATTTTTACTATTAGGAGAAACATGAATGGAGGAATGAAAATTTTCTTCGATACATCATTTCCCTTTCTTTTGTTTTCCTCAATGAATTCCTTACCCTCACTCAATCATCCATCCAAGTGAAAACGAATTAAATATTATAATTTCTAATGTATATTTTACTGTAATAGAAGTCATTAACCACATACGATGTTGCCTCTGGTTCATTTTCTAGGTGCCACAATATAACAATGTCTGTCTAAACAAGTATGCATGAATATGCCTGATAGTTTTGTCATCTTTCAGGAAAACTTCATATATCCAAGAGACAGCACTGGTTCATCAATAAATTATTTGATTGTTGGGAGAATATTGACAAAGAAATAATACAAGAGGCATCACAAAAATATTTCTAAGATGCAAAGTTAAACATAAGTAAAATGCAGAAAATGGTAGGTGTAACCCACGCATCGAACTGTAGACGACTTTGGGTATATAGTGCTTCATAGAATTCCTGCTCTTTTGTATCTAGAGAATCCCGCCTCAAATAAACCTACAAAATACAGAACTTTTATATCTAACATGTGTATATTGACCAAATAATACACACTACTATGTCATATACATAACTCATGCATGTGATGTGTATTTAACATATTATTTCCACTTCAAGATGCTATGAATAATCATAATAGCACATGTATTATATAAATACAATTCTTACAATTCTGGGTGGAAGAGCAAGATCCGAAGCTCTGCTTTCCTTGGTACGCCTTAACACTATGCTTTTCAAAATTCTTTCTCTTAACAAGGCCATGGCCCTCTTGCCAGGTGAAAGCGTTGCTTCAAAATTGTGCCTTTGTTCTGATTGTATTGGATTTGCGATAAACTACAATGCAATAATAATGATGAGAGAAGTAGATCTATTTTCTGAAACCTACAGACAGATCATTAACCATACCCTATTCCACCAGCAAAAGTGCCTTACTCTAGAATGAGGACAATCAACGCAATCTCTACTAGAACTGCAATACAAGTGAATACAATCATGATCAACTGGTTGAGTGCTAAGGCAACTTGTTCATGAATTTTTCAGATAACAATAGCCAAAAGAATTATATGAGAAGGGTATGAAAATTCAATAATCAATTAATAAAGTAAAGAAGGAAAGATTCAGCTATATTCGTCTAAACTAAGTTTTAAGACCTATTCTTAGTTTTCAGTATTGAGATTTATTATGGTGTGCAAGAAAGGTGTCAAAAACACTCTAGTGTTATCAATACTTATCCAGTCACTGCATAATCAACTACAAATGAGATCTTTGCAGGTTCCAAATTAATTTAGTAAATAAGGTTCTAAATACCACAAGCATAGCATTCAGTCAAACTAATGGGTATTCTTGGTGGTATTGCAGATAATAAAATATAACAGAAAAAGGAGCCATTTTTACATGGCCAAAGGTGTTATCTACAGGAATTCGATAAGCAATTCACTCTCCCAAATTTTGTCATAATGCATCATCTACAGAAATTCTTATATATAGACAAAGATAGTGGGAAAAAAATCTTTGGTTTATAGCATACTTATACACAGTTATCAAACCATCCCAAAAGGTCACAGAGCCAAAAAAAACAGAGAACAAGGCTTCACCAGTTTGAGCATGCGCATAGGCCAGAAAATATGAAAAACTTGGGTGGGTCAAACCAGGTGACCTTGCTGATTCAGAATCTAGTGTTACAATTTTCATGCTGATCCTTGTAATTTTTTATTTAACTTCTCAAGTTTCTAAACCAGAAAAAAAAAATCAGGATACCATTAAAAGTCAATTCCAAGACTATCAGACGCCAATAAAACAAAAAATTCCTATTATCAACAACAAAAATATTCATTAATATCTAAAAATATTTTTATCATTTAATAAAAAAAACTTGACTTAATGCGGTCATGGTAGACAATTAACTTGAAGAGAAAAATGAATAAATTTTGAAAGTTTGGAAGATAAACTAATATATGAAAAGCTATGAAGACATTCTACATATACAAGAATGGGAGACAAAATATTCCCAAATCCTCGCATGCAATGCTACTTTGAGTTTTGAATAGTTCAATACTAGGTAATTATATTTGCAAAATTAACATCATTAGATACATTTCCTACCTAGTGGGATAAGACTTGATTGTTGTTGTTGTTGTAACATCATTACATACATTATGTTTTCGATGTTTATCATATTTGGAATTTGTAAAAATAGTCTGTAATTTCATAATTTTAATTATAATATGTCATCCTTTTCAGGCTTACTTGTGTTATAGTTTATCAGACATATTCGATTTATTGCAATGACTAAGGTTTGTTTACCTCCACATCCGCAAAAGGGAACACCTCCAGCGGAAAGGCACAACACCCAAGGAGATTTTGGCACCTTCCCTCTGGTTTGCCTGAGTGGAAGACACAGGAATAATTTTAAAACCCCTTTTGTGGAACCACTTCTGGCTCCAAATACTTCCACCCAAAATCGATCAAAAGTAGGGATCTCGGAGGAAAGCTATGTGAAAATACATGATTATCTATGAACATGACCTTGAAAGAATGGGTGTAAGCAATCAGGTGGCCAGATTCTGGTGTGAGCAGCAAGAGATCAGGGGCCAGGTCTGAGTACAGATGGGTAAGAGATCAACCGGTAGATGGAAGATAAATGTGAGGATCAGGTGGCGAGTTGAAGGTCCATAGCACATATGATACAAGATCAAGAAGGAGAAGATGATGAGAATGAGAGGGAAAATGGGGTAACTTTAGTTTTCTTTCAGGCTCTTCCCATTCTTTAGTTCTTCTTACTACCATTCTTTAGTTCTTCTTACTACGCAAAAACAATTTCCTTCCTCCTCTCCTCACCTCCTCTCCTTCCCATTTGCCTTTCCCTTCTCTCTTTCTCCCACTTCCTTCCTCTGATGTAAACAGACACCCTAAATGCCTTCTTCTTTAAGTTAGTAGAAATACATGTTACTCTTATCATGCAAATTATATAATCTAAAATATCCTTTAATAAATATGCAGTTAAGCAAATTAAATCAGGCAGTCTAACCAGTAGCTCAAAGTCCAATAGGTGACCCAAAGCTTGATTTGATCAATATCAGGTTCCATTTTGATAACTATATTTTCACAAAGGCCTAGGTTTAATCAAGCATTAACTGCTTTCATTCCTTTCGACTACAAGAGGTTGCAGTTTATCATTATCTACTATAGAATTTAGAGAGATTTTTATAGCAATCAACTCAACAAGTTAGATATCTCCTATATCCTAATTTCCAAAGAGCTTCTGCGCAAATCAGAAGTCCTCCGACAGTAAACCCTAAAATAAATTAGCTGACTATCCAACTCCTCAGACAATCCAAATTTTCCTTCATGTTTAATTGTCTTCTATCAATTAACAAAAAAATTATTAATTAGATTTAACCTAAAGCTTAACTGCATATACATCAGAAATTAAAGAGAGAACTGTTATCCAGATGGATCTGAAACACGTAATTACTGATAGCCATAGTAGATGATCTTATGCCTTTACGATCTGCAAACACTTTGAAGCAAGCATAATACACCATATCTGCTAATTGTTCCTTTATATCAATTGAATAGGCTCAGAGAAATTTAAGTTAACAGAATCTTACTATTATAATTCAAATTTGAATAATAACCAACTAAAATAGCAAAATATTTGAAAACCTAGAATTAATAAAAGATAATAGAAGTATGATCTTTAAGTCACTATGGAAGATGGGAATTCTTACCCATAATCTAGTATCTTGCAATCACAATCTTTGCAGAAGTAAAGTGAGTACGGCCAGATTTGCAAAAAGCGAACCTAATGACATGCATAATACTGTCAAACTAAGAGCAGTTCACAAAGTCATCGAATGACAAACTATGACCTATACGAACCAATGAGTAAAGCTCTCCGACTCTATTCTGCAATGGTGTGCCACTTAGGGCCCACTTGTAAAAAGATTCTAGAGCAAAAACAGCCTTAGCAGTATTACAGTGCCTGTCCTTTATGAAATGAGCCTGCATGAGTAGTAAAATACACAAAACAAATAGCAATAACAATGTAAGGGTTGATTGAATCAATTATATATTATATAAACTCAACAAACCTTAAGCTTATGTTCACAAACATGAAAAGGTAGCTTATACCATTATTTAAGAACAAGTAATAATTAGTCCCTCCATTAACCTTAAAACTCAACTTTCATTAGTAAAACTAGACAGCAATTCTTTTGCTCTTGCTGGAAACACGGATGATGCAAAGATATTGAGATAAGGAGAAGAGGAGCAAGGGAGGGATAAAAGATGTACAGGAGCCTGAAAATGGTTTCATTGTCAAAACAGCAATTATCTGCTAAAGTGTGCATCACAAATCAGGATTATTTTTAACCAGGCACTACATATATGAGAGAGAATTTAGTTTTTACCAAACTAACGCAAGCTAAAAACTATTTAAAGAAATAGGCAAATAAATATCCACCTCATCTAGAATAATTCGTTGCCATTTCACAGAATGCAAGATTGAATTTCCTGGGGATGAGCCCAAAATCTTTTTGTCTGAACTCTGAACCTTTTTTTCTGACGCATCATGCTTCTTGGTCTCATAGACTGTCTTTGTCTTTCCCTTTAGCTTTCCATCTTTTTTTCTACTCACTTGTCTAGCTTGCTTTTCAGTCTTACGGGCATAAGGTCCACAAAAATACTTCAAGTGTGTCCTCATCTTCTTAGGGTAGAACTTGTTATGGCAATATTTGCACATCTCCTTCGGAGGCATCAAATACTTCCTAAATTCACTCTCAATTGTTGAGTATGTAGTGATCACAAAATCGTAATCATCAAACTCATACTTTGTTTTATCCCTATTAGCACCATGATAGACTAAAACCTTAACGGACCCCTTTTCCGTGTGTTTATTAATCTCGCCCACCCACTGAATAACTGCAACTACTGGACAAATAACAAGGGTGCATTTGGTGTCCGGAAAAACAGAGGATGAACAAGGGACGTTCAAGTCAAGGCCAGACCAAGCGTGTTGTGAACCAAGGGAGCGAGCCGTAAGGACAAGGGAAATGGCTTGAATAGTCTTCCCCATTCCCATTTCATCAGCAAGAATCCCCCCTCTAAAAACAGAACACTCCTGCTTGAGAGCCCAAGCAAGCCACTCCTTCTGGAACCTCAAGAGCGAGAGCTTGATGTCAGGCGATGGATCGACTATCTCGGAAGTTCCATTTCCCTCAAAAGCAGATACTTCGTCTCCCGAATTCAACTTATTAGAGATCCAAATATCGTTCTCCTTCGCCCACTTCTCCCACAGCAAAGGAAATTCCCTTTCCTTCTTACGCCCAGAGCTCGCTGGCCGAGGGGGTTTATCCGGCGGCGGCGCAGGGGCGTTTTCAGGCGGCGTTTCTTGAACCGCACCCTCCTCGCTCTGATCGGACTCCGCTTCTTCTTCGTCAATGCTGTACTCGGAATCGGAGGAAGAAGGCGTGTACAAGTCATCATTGTTTTCTTCCTTGGAAACGAGGGGTTCCTCCTGCCATTTCCGTCTCCCTGCAAAAGGAAACAACGAGACGAAAGGAATCAGAATCAGTAGAAGAAAAGACGAGGAAGGATCTGGAGGAGGAAGGCGGACGAGTTCTAGGGTTTGGGGGTCGAGGAGCCATCGATCGTCGCGAAATGGGAGAGATATCAGATACGAAGACGATGCGAAAGAGAGAGAGACAATGCA
This sequence comes from Hedychium gardnerianum, assembly GCA_038050645.1. NCBI lineage: Eukaryota > Viridiplantae > Streptophyta > Magnoliopsida > Zingiberales > Zingiberaceae > Hedychium > Hedychium gardnerianum. The sequence continues at coordinate 5,545,054 of JBBUKS010000055.1, read as the reverse complement.
AGCATCGCGTCTTGTGTCGTGGGAAATAAATAAATAAATAAATGGCAATAACGAAGCATAGGAACCGAACAGGGGAATCAATCGGTCATCGGTGGTCGCCGTGGCGGGAACTTGGCGAGCAAGCCTCCGCTGCTCGAGTCGCGACGACGTGGCATTGCGGCGGAGCATGTGAGTGATGGACCCGGCTATAGCCGACTTTTGTCCCACTGACTTTAATCAGTGCAGTGGTAAAATAAAATACACCCCTTAACCCCTACTTTTTTTATAAAAATAATTGACACCCCCTAATTTTTGGAAAAAAAACTAGTTGATAAACTTAATTTGTGCTTGATTTTCTTTTTAATAACATAAAATAAAATATGATTTATTATCAAATAACTATGTTGATACTGCTTTTTTTCTTCTAAATAAAAATTATTTATTTCCTTCTTTTGCATTTGTTAAATATAGATAGGGAAAAAAAAGGTAAAATTTTGTTTTCACTACTACTAAGATTCCTTTATCTTTTTCTCTTGTTTCGACATGTAACCTTGAAACTCGTTAACCTACCTCATCCCTTACCCGCGACCTCGAGACTATATTCATGACCTTGTCCTTATACCTTGGGACTCTATATTCATGACCTATGAGAGATATATAGATGGGAAATAAATAAACTATTTCAAATATAAATCCTCATCAAGCCCTCACTTAAATCAAATTTTGGATAAGCTAATCTTATGTATGGATGCTTTCTTTTATCAACAACTACTTTGCTTAGCTAATAATAGGGCAGTAACATCAAAGAACTTAAAATTTTCAAACTGAATTTGTTCGGTTTAGTTTCAATTTTTTCTTACCAAATTGATAAACTAAACCATGTACACCTCTACTGTTGACCTTAAAGAACACCATTGTTTGCTACTTTGTCATACAAAAGAGACCATAAAGAAATAATAGACAAATTGCAAGCAGTATTTAACTTACCATACAGTCGAATAATATAAAGGGAAAAAAGATATAACACATTACTAATTAATTGCACCTTTTGCTTCAATACCATTAGCTAGGAGAGAAGTGGATGGATCCTTCTTTGCTACCTGTTGAATACACCTTCAGCAGAATATGGTTAATAGATCATAATTAAATTGGAATTGTCATTAATTATCAAACTCCAATATCCAGGATAATGCAAACTCAAATTGCAATGATATTTTTACAAGCAAGTCCATAATCCAAAAACGAAGATGATTTCTTTGATCAAATGAGGGAGGAGATGAAGAATAGTACTTCATAGCAAAATGGCAAATGCTCAGGCCAAAGGTAATCAAAATGCATGGTTTGTCAATCAAATTACCTTCAAACTTCCCTATTTCCTTGAGCACAGTGATTGCCAATAAAGGAAAACAAAATCATCAAATTGAACTTCCTCTCAGAATCACTTATTTTGATCTCAACTCTAGGTATCGAAACACAAAAGCCCTCCTGATTGAAAATCTGAAGAAGGTGCGATAATTCTTCATTGTCTTGGAAGGTCTCTTTTATATCACCCGGACTTCAGTATTCCAACAATCTTCTCTTTAAAGTGAGTTGCTTCAGATTCATCCTGCTCGAAAAGGGCATTGTTAGCATATTCCATCATCACTATCAGCGTCTGCATCGTCACTTTCTTCCTTGTCAACCAAAATTGAACACAGATTTAAGTCTTAATCCAAGCTATCGAAACAGAATGCCCTCTTGATTGAAAAGCTGAAGAAGATGCAAAAAGTCTTCATTGGATAACTTGGAAGGCCTCTTCCCTTCATATCCCACAGATTTCAATATTCGATTAATCTTTTCTTTAAACTGAGCTGCGTCAGATACATCCAGCTCCGAAAAATCAACAGTAGCATCATTTTCATCATGGATATCACCATCGCCATCATAATCCTCCTCCTCATGTACCAAGATTTTACTAGGTTTGAGCGTTTCGCCTTTTGTCACAAAGATTTTACTAGGTTTGGTTTCAAATTTTGATTTCTTATACAACTCGGCTATCATCTTCTTTTGCTTGAAGATGGCACCGAGAGTTTTGTTCTTCTTAGTGAAGCAAGTGCGAGTGAAACCCAACCATTCGCCCAGATCAACATCGGGCACATCACTCCTCGGCTGGATTCGCACCAGAGAGGAGTCCACCTTGGGGCAGGGCACGAAATTTTTCTTGCTCACATTCATAAGCATCTCGACAGTGGCAACCAGCATAACATTGGCAGCCAAGCGATTGAACTCCGAGTCGCCTGGAGTGGCCACAAGACGCTTCGCAAACTCCTTTTGTAGGAGAAGCACCGCGCTCCTGAAGCCCGATTGCCTGCCCGATCCATACAGAAGCTTCGCAATGAGAGGCGAAGAGATCCCGTAAGGTATGTTGGCGACACAAATGTCGAACTCTGGGAACTCGGTCCTCAGCGCGTCTCCGGTGATAACCTAATGAATTGTACCCAAAAGGACAAATTTTTCTTTTATTGTTTGGGGAATTAGGGAGAACAGGTGGAGTGCGAGGGGTGGGTTGGTCGCGTACCGTGAGGCGGTCATCGAGACCGAGGCCAGACACGCGAGAAAGGAGGGATTCGACCATTCGGGGATCGATCTCGACGGCAACGACCCTGCGGACGGACTGGAGGAGGCGGACGGTGAGGTTGCCTGTGCCGGGGCCGATCTCAAGGACGGTGTCGGAGAGGCGGAGGCAGGCCAGGCGGGCGATGGAATCGAGGACGCGGGGGTTGGTTAGCAGGTGCTGGCCGCGGCCTTTGTCGAAGCGGAAGGAACGGTCCCACGGCTCGCCGCCACGGGCGGTTCTCCGATCGCCGCGGTTCTCCTCGTCGTCGTCGTCGTCGTCGAGGCTGCGGCGAGCGGCTTTAGTGCGGAAGTTGAGGTGGAGGTAGGACTGGAGAGGGAGAAGGGGAGGAAAGCAATCGGCGCAGTGAAGCCGGCGAAGTTCTCGTCGCCACATCGAGTGGAGAGGAGGTTAAGGCTGGTAATGGAATGGCCTCTACGCCTCTTTAGTCGTCCGATCTTATATTAATTAATCATCAATCGAGGAAATAAGGAGATCGGAAGAAAGAAAACGAATCGTGAAAAAAATTGGGTGTCCTAAATTTTATAAATCGACGTTCTTGATAATAAAAAACGAAATGTTCTTTTTTAATATTTTCATCAATTTATTTTAAAATTAATATAAAAAATAAATTATAAAAATTAATTTATTAATTTGAATAGTGATCCGTACATGAAAAAATATTAAATACGATAATTAAAATTAATAAAATAATAGACGTGAATCCTGAAATAAGTTTAAAAGAATTTTTAAGATATTTAGAAATTTTTCAAAATTTAAATCGATTTAAATTTGATATTTTAAAAAAATTACTATTCAAATTAGGAATTAATAAGTTTAATCAACCTAAAATTTATTTTAATTAACCTAAATATATAAAATCTAAATCTAAATTTTGTTTTCTTCTTAAATTCAATTACTTTGATAATGCAAGAGGAAGGATACAAATCAACGCTCTTAATTTATTTTTTTCAAAAAAAAACATCCATCATTTTTTTTATACCAAAAAGTAAATATATATTATCACGAAAAAAAATATAATCATATAATAACTAAGGATCCCTACTCATATTATATCTGACAAAGTATCATATTTGAAAAATATCTGAGATATAATGTACAAGTGCTCACATGTATATCAACACTTTCTTTGTGTAACCACCATAAGAAGCTACGATCGAGTACCCATCATCCGTATGAATCACAGGGGATCAGGCATCGATCGAACTTTGTTATCAATGTCGAACAATCACCTCCTGTAGGCGCCTCCATGTCACATGCAACCCAAACATCCTGTCTGACTATCCTCGCTATTCTTCATCCTCTAGAAGTCCTGCTCATTTGATCTCCAGTGGGCAAGCTAAAGGCCGAAAGATACGTGAATAAGCTCGATCTCCTCTGCCCTTGACCCATAGTGTGAACCAGGGTCCTCAACCTCCATCAGCATCAAACTACACATAAGTCACTATCATCATCCCCTACACACTTTTAGCAAGTGGTAAGTTATCAACGGATTTACAATGTCTTTACCACGAGCCGCTTACTGTGGACTAGATAGATCACTCTCATAGGCTTTTTGGCAAAGCCTCAGCTATAAACAGATTTACAACGTCTTTACTGCAAGTCATTTGTTGCGGACTAAATATATCATTTAAGGTGGATCTATTCACCTATACGTTCTTACCAATAGTATACATGATCTCACCACAAAGTAACCCCACAAGTCACTCCCTCTCTAACCTCACTAGCTCACATGTACGTCCTCATATATGCCCTCGCTCACCAAACCAAGATGCACACACTCACACTGATGTCTACACGACTTCCAAAAGATACTTCATCCAAAGCTGATGAAGTTTCATCCAAAGCCGATGAAGCTTCATCCAGTTTGATGAGATGCTCCCCGAAGAAATCTCCATCCAGAACAATCCTCCTCAAGATGTCCATATAGGATGCAAGTGTCTGAAAAGGATGCAAGTATCTGAAGGGGTATCTCTCGCCAGTCACATCGCAGCCCACCTCATAAAAGTATCAACTGACAGTCTACTCCATACGAATTCATGTCTCTCAAGCCTCTAAATCATGTATCAAGCAAAGGTTTTTTTTTTTTTACTTGGGGCAGACACGGTGTCAATCCTGAATAATGTCCATAGTTCTATATAATGTGTAACTAGTAAACATATTGTTGGTGCAATTTGCACTACAAGTCAAACCCTAAGGTTTTGATGTATGACCAAAGGTTAAAGTTAGACTGTTGTG
>JBBUKS010000055.1:5509559-5540123 GCA_038050645.1 Hedychium gardnerianum | reverse complement strand
CAAAACAGAGGTTAGACCAATTATGAGTATGCATAAATGAGACAGTTCGGCCTGTCTTGATCTCAACTTAGAAACCTTCGTTGGTTTCTTCAGTTGGATCAACGCCTAAGATTTATCCCACTGGGACACGACTTCACTGCACTAACTCCAGTTTGCTTATCTCAACTCACCCGTCAAACATCGGGTCCTCCATACCTGTTTAAATTTTGCTCAGCATCGGATCGGCCTTCCAGGACTTCCACTTGATTCGATATCAGGTTCTCGAGACCTATCGAATCCTCCTGCCAGATGTCTGGTCCTCTTGACCCATCTGGACTTCCTGCCTGATTCCACGATCTGTCGAAACTTTCTTGCCTAGTATCGGGTCCTCCAGACCTACTAGGGCTTTCAGAGTTGAGATCATACACACTGGATTAGTTCATCAGCTAACAATAAGACTTAACTCTGATCTTTTGACAACATCAAAATATAAGTTTGATTCTAATGTTTCCTGTACCAACATATATAATATTAATTAAATGAACAAGCTTCAACAATTCATTAAACTAAATAAACAAACTTAAATATACATTTGTTCAGTTTATTAATGTTCACAAAGAGAAATTGTTCATGAAAATCATAATGTTCGCGAATGAAATTTATGAAACATATTCATAAATAATTTTTTTAGCAATATGAAAATAAACTTTCAAAATAAATAAACAAGACCATTCTCAATAGTCAACAAAATAAAACTAAAAATATAAAAATTCAAACAATTAAATAAATTTAAATTAAAAGCTAAATAATATCTAAAATGAATCAAATTCATGCTTGTAAAAAAGAAACTAATTTAAAATTGAACAATCATTTCAAGTGTCATTTTATATTTAATTTAATTTAATTTAATTATCTTATTAAATAAATTTGAACAATATAAAACTTACCTCGCTTGACTCATTTGCATCCCTGAATTAATTTCAAATCTATTTCTATGAAATTATGAAAATTACTCAAGATTTTAACAAGATAAATAAAAGACGGCTAATGGAACATGACATAATAAAGACAGTCATTCCCCACTCGTGAACTCATTCTAGACCAATTTATTGGCAACTGTCTCATACAACCAATTATGAGTATGGACTAGAATGAGTACACTTTCCTTTCCTTTTCTACCCTTTCCTCTCCTCCTCCGTCTCCTAGTCCTAGGAAGTAAACAGATCCTAATCCTTGACTCTGTCCTCCGAGAAACGTGCATGGCACGTGCAAGGAGGATAACGTTACATTGGCGATATAAAAGCCACGTAATAAACCCACTTCCCCAATTAGCCGTTACAGGAGGCCCCACAGCCGCCTTTTAAAATTTTCTCGACCGTTGCGTTCCCTTCCGTTTATTTGACGCCATTTTCTTCCTGCTACCAAAACTAAATCAACGCCGACAGAGAGAGCGAGATCGAGAGAACGGAGATAAAAACCCTCAAGATCTCGCCAAGCATCTCCGAATCAATCGAAGGATTTGACCCCCACCAGAAAGAGCAATTTCTGTTCGATCGATTGCTCTCGGCAAGAAAGATCTGCGATTTTTTGGGAGGTCCGATGACGGCGAGCGGCGGAGTTGAGGTCCTGCAGGTCGACGAGGTTTACGAGTACAGGGCTCCCAGATTCTTCGATTTTGGCAACGAGGAGAGCGAGGAGGACGTCCGAAGGGCGGAGCTTTGGTTCGAAACTTCCCTCAGCTACGATCCGTCTCGTACGTCTCTTTGTGCCCCAGTTAACCTTTTTAATGATTGTGAATGGAGTCGTTTGGATTTCGCTTTTTCTTGTTAAAGTCTTGAATCTCTTGATGTCGATGGTGAAGGTTTAGGGCTTTGTTTTGCTGTTCTTGAATACAACCAATGGCGGAGTTAGGGTTTCGTTTTAGATCAATAGACTGCAATTGATTTTGTATTCACGATCTTTCTCTGCATGATGAGGTTTTCCCCATTATTTTATTTTTTTGGCATTTGCTCGAAGATTAGGCAATTGATTTTTCTTGGTTTACATAGCTTTCATGCCCAGAATTAGAGAGAGCAGATCTGTTCAACTCGGCAGCCTCTGTGACTTCGGAAACATAGATGAAATCAAGAAGGTGTTATTTTATTCTAAACAAATTTATTTACTCATGTCAATGTAAAAAATATCCTCTTCTCTTTTTTTGTGGCTAATTTATCCTCTCTTTTTTTACCTTTTTTTCTCTCTTCAAATTGCAGGTGGAAGTAAAAAATGGAGTTTGTCAAACTGATACAAAGTGTGAAGATGAGAAAACAACAACACGGTTGGAAATTTCTGACTGTAGATCTCTTTCCTCTGCTGAGTCATGTATGTTAAGTTTGTCATACTCGTGTTTTCAGAGAGCACAGGCAGGAGATCGTAGCGAGTATGAATACTATGGCTGAAGAAGGACAAGTAACAGTGGATACGAAGGATATAATTATGTCGGTGAGTTGAAAGGTTCTAGTCTGAAGAAAACAATCAATACGCTATAATTATATTGTTAGGCAGTACCTAAGATCTTCATATTTTTGTATGTCCAGGAGGTAACCAAGCCTTGTGTGAGTGTCATTGTTCTTCCAAAGGAGATTAGGTTTACATTTGACATCCTTTACCCTTCTTCTTTTTCTCATTACCTTACTTGAAAACTAAACTTATAGTTTCTATCTATCTATCTATCTATCTTTTTTTTTTAAATTGTAGCTCATCAAGTGACAATTCTTCATCCTTAGCATTAGCTGGTTCTTTGAACAGGAAGGACCAGTGTTTTGAATTCCCTGTAGTAGTTTCAGGTGGTGCTCCAGATGCAGGCATGTTCAACTAACTTTGATAAAAAGCCTTGTAGTTTGATCAACTTATACCTCCTGTTGATTTAGTCACAATGTTTGAATTCATTAACAGCATCGGCCGCTTGCACTGTCAAGGCACAGAGGACTACTAAAATGATGCTAGCACCCAAAACGAAGGAGAGCCATGTAACCATCGAACCATCCACTCCGAAATCACACAGAATTGCAAGGAAAGGAGTAGCAGCACTAAGTAGTTCAAAGAATTTAACTGCTACGAGAACTGCTTCAATTCAAAAACCATCTGTTTTAAAGGAGAAAAGCAAGTTGTCCTCTGTCCAACCTTCCAAAAATACTAATTCTAAGAATGTGACCAAGTAAGGTTTTTTTTTTTTTTTTGTAATGCAACTATTCAATTTTGCACATATTCTATCATGAATTACCATGAATTGTTTATCTATAACCGGTGTTCTGATAGTATTGCTGCAAAGAATAATATAACGTCTACTAGAATTGCACAAGAAAATCAAGCTATTAAAAGGCAAAAGTTGGATGATGGAAGATCCAAACAGGTTACTATTTTGGAAATCTTTTTTATAATAAATAACCTTTTTTTTTTACTTAGAACAATATAATTATTAATATTTCATTTTGATATGTTCATAAGCAGATACACAATTTGAAAAATAGAGTCCTACTCCATAAGTCGAGATTGGGTTTAGCCAGTGCTCCTGATGTGCACTCCTCTGGTGCTAAAGTATGCCAGGGAGAGAAACCATTGCACCAGGTACATGATAATATAGTCCAATTTTATTTTTCTAATAATGATGAGTGTTGAAACCATCTCATCTAGTAACACCTTCATTTGCTCATTCATTATCCTTAGGATGATGCAGCTTCAGTCAAACAAAGACGACCTGCACTTACTTTGACAAGGCCAAAGGATCCTGAACTGGAAACCGCCCGTAGAGTTCGGGCAGTGAGAATAAAGAGCTCCGTGGAGCTTGAAGAAGAGATGCTAGCAAAAATGCCCAAATTTAGAGCACGTCCTTTAAACAAGAAGGTTTGGTGTTTTTTCTTTCTCAAGAACCATGATTCAGTTAGGCTTGAATACTGTCCTTAAGAGTTTTTTTTTTCCTTCAATTTTGCAGATTTTTGAAGCACCTGCATTTCCTTTGTTTTCCAAAAGTTCTCCTCAAACACCTGTTTTTCAGGTAGGATTTGCTTGATTTTTTTTCTTCAGGCCAAGAAATTTATCTTATTGTTTATTTTACCACTGTCTAGGAATTCCATTTCAAGACAATGGAAAGAGCAAATCAGCATGCCGATACTTCATCAATAGCCTCATCACTTGATAGTTCTGTTCAGGTAATCTATTTTCTTGAGATAAATAATGGATTTCTGATATCCCGTAAATGTTGTTTTCTAATAACTTGAGACAATCCAACATAATCAGATCAAACCCCTCAAACTCACTGAACCAAAAACCCCTCATCTTGAAACGATACTCCGAGCTAGACCTCCAAAGTATGTCACTCTTCATGGTTACAATATTTTAATTCAAGGTTTTCACTCATTTGCAATGATGCATATTTCAACATGCACTTCCTCTTTACATTGTCGCAGGGTTAAAAGTTCTGAGGAACTAGAAAGGGAGGAACTAGAAAAGATGCCAAAGTTCAAGGCTTGGCCGCTAAACAAAAAGGTGTCTAATTTTTTTCATAGTTGTTTTTAGACTTCCTTTTACTCAAATTCTAATTATCGCCAATGTTTACCAAACTCCAACTCAGATTCTCGAGAGCAAGGGGGATATTGGTTTATTTTGCAATTCAAAGCCACAGATTACTGCTCCCGAGGAGTTCCATTTTGCAACAAATGATAGGTTGGGTCCACCTGCTGCCGTCGATGAACTCTTCGATAAGGTAGCATTGCAATCTTCTCTTTTTGTTGATTAAACTGGGAAGTGTAAGCATGAGATGTTTACATGCATTTGTGACGTGACCTTTTTAGCTTTCACTGCATCATCAATCTTCTAACCATGAGAAGAAAGAAGTTCCCAAATTGACAATACCAAATCCTTTTCATCTTCATACAGAGGTGTGATGGATTATCTGACTTTCTTCTTTCCTTGTTCCTTTTCTGTGTGAATGAAATCCGCTGACTTCAGCGTATCTCCTAATCCTCTTCAGGAGCGAGGACTCGAAAAAGAAAAGCAATTTGTGAAGCAACTTTTACAGAAGGAGCTGGAAGAGGAAAGAGCCAGGATTCCCAAGGCTAATCCTTATCCTTACACCACAGATTTTCCAGTGGTAAGAAGCAGTGGCATCTAAACGACTCCCACGTACTACTTTTGTGTTTCCATTATAAATTCCCACATACTTTCAGATGCCTCCCAAACCTGAGCCTAAGCAGTGCACAAAGCCTGAAGGTTTTCAATTGGAAAGCCTCGTTAGGCATGAAGAGGAGCTGCAGAGAAGGATGGAAGAGAATGAAAGGGCAGAAAGAGAGGAGGCACAGAGAAGAATTTTTAGAGCGCAACCAATTTTGAAAGAGTAAAAATCCTCGCTTCTTTCCATACAAGTTATTACCATCTTTTTCTCCCTTAAAACGGTCACTAAAGAATTGTGTCTATCTGGCACAGTGATCCTTTGCCACTTCCAGAAAGGGAAAGAAGGGCTCTTACTGAGGTCCAAGAATTTGCCTTGCATGTGGATCACAGAGCTGTCCAGAGATCAGAGTTCGATAAAGTGGTTAGCAGCAAATGTTCTTCTTATGACTACTACAAACATATCTAAAATACCCCAAATAGTGTAATATAATAACAACATCAACCCAGCCTTATCTCACTATGTGGAATCCCAAATAGTATAATAAGTAATAATAATATTTGTTCATATCTTGTCCAGATCAAGGAGAAAGAGTTGACCTATAAGAGATTAAGAGAGGAGCAGGAATTCGCCAAGATGGTAAGTGCCAGGAACATTTTTTGAGATTTTGGGCTGTTGGTTCCACTTATAATTTTGTGTTGTAATATCAAATGACACTAGATGGAAGAAGAGAAGGTAATAAAGCAGATGAGAAGGACAATGGTGCCTCATGCCAGACCACTCCCAAGTTTCGAAAACCCATTCATCCCCCAAAAGTGAGCAGCAGCAAGCAAATCAAACAAGAAAACTTGTATTTCTTTTTATCATTCCTAACCAGATTTGCTCTATGTGCAGATCTACAAAGGAAGCAACAAAGCCAAAGTCACCAGATTTGAGGGTGAACCAGAGAATAGAAAGGTTTCAGGCATTCCACATGAGATGATGATTTTGTTGTTTCAAAGAAGTTTGTTCAAGACTTGCTTGAACCAGACTAGTTTACTGATGCACTAATCTGAAGGAGGATAGGAACTCAATCTGAAGAGACAGAAGTTCAAGAGCCTTTGTTAGTGCGGAATGTACATATATGATGATGTTCTTCTTCTTCTAATTCACTATTGATTTGGTTGGTACTGGTAGTTTGTGAATTTATTTATCTGGCAATTGATTCCACCTGTTTATATTTATATCATGCTTTTCTAGTTACAAAGGGGCAAGGGTTTTGTTGAGGATCCTGGTCGATATGGAAGCCCGTTTGGCATAAACCATCATTCCCCTAGTGAGTTGGTGATGAAGTTCGAACAAAAAAAAGTTAGAAATCCCGTATTTTTCCCATGTTGATGTTGTTGATGGCATTCCAAAGCTGTGCTGATGTGCGGAAACTTCACGGAAGGGTCACAGAAGTCTCTGGCAAGAACCCTAGCTCATATAAATTTGTGGATGATAATCATGAAGGTCAATTGAGACGATACTAGGGAAGAACCGAAGAATGGGTGGGCGAGGCACATGCGGAGAATTACCAAGATGGTCAAATCGCTCATTGATCGATAGCTCAATTAAATTGTATTTCAATTTATTAAGAAAACTTGTAAAATTGAAAAAAAAGGAGTAAAAGGAGGGAAAAAATAGGAAGTAAACATGGCATTTAAAGCCAATTTAGACCAGTCGATTCAATTAAGAATATTATTACATGAAGACCATTACAACGGAAAAGAATTCTTTAGAAAAGTAAAAATAGAAGAGGCTTGTGCTCATTTCCTTGACAATTAGAGGAAATTTTTTTTAATAAACACCAGTAAACAAGTTGAATATTCGCAAGGCTTGTAGTCATCGATTTGATGCTTTTAGTTTGATTACATATGCTGTGGCATGCTAACACGTGGCCAAAGCAGATCTGCATCCCCGGTCGGCCAGGCTATCGAAAGTCTATTTGATATGCCCGAATAGAGTTCGGATGAGATGTTGCGGCCATGAAAAGCCGGGACCAATGTGTTTTATGTTCCTGTTTCCCGTTCGTTTGAAGTGAGATTTGTGTCGAGTGGAAGATGGGGTTTGAGTAAGGTCCATAAGTAAGCTTCCTGTTGGTCTGAAGTGAGATTTGCTGTTCTTTTGCCCCAATAAATGTAGCGGGCAAAACTACCCACATTTACTTCCAAAGGAACTTATTTAACTAACGGAAGAGGGCATAATACTGCACATCAGATAGTATACAATGTTTGGAGTCTAAATTTCCAGGCACCAAGAGTTCATAGCCCAAAGCCATTCCCTAACCACTTTTAGTTAAACCTTCAGATGATGAATTTAGTCTACTGGCTATTTTTCAGAAATATTCAGATATATATATATATATATATATAAAGGGAGAAAGGTTAAGCGTTACCTTTCACCAATTTCAGATGTCTGAATTATAAAACTTGCATAAAGCTCTGCTAAATTCCAATCCGTGTCTCTAACCAAACAGCTTTTTTCTTCTTTTTTTCACTGCCAATCCTTTTGTCCGATTACATCATATGTATGTTATTGACTCACAAAAAACATGTAGATTGACTTGACTTTGATGTAGTCAGTTGATATTAACTTACATGTATGGCCTTAATAAGTTTCTGGCTGAGAGCAGAGACATCACTTATCCAGTTGTTGAGATATTGGCATGTGAGACATTGTCATGCACTGTCATCCTTTTTGGTGCTTTGTGTTCAATCAAAAGGCAAAGATTCCTGTTCGACAAAGACATGTCGACATAAATAAAAGAGAATTACTTTGAAAAATATGCATTAGATGCATGTGCTCATGAAACATGCACCTACTAAAAGTATAAGTTTGTGCTTTCAGTAGCATACCTATGAGCAAGTCTTTTATCTTTTTTTCCTTCAATGGACCAGCTTCGTTGCAGTATGGAAACAGGACCTTGTTGTTCAAAATAACAAAAGCAAATCCATAAATTAATATGAACTCACCAAAAAAATCAAGGTCAAGTGGTCCAACATTGTGGCCAGCATACAAGTTCATTACAAGATAGAAGATTTCACATACAAAAAATGTAAAAGCAATGGAAAATGCTCTTCTCTCTTATATAAATTCTAAACTAAACCAAACATGTATCCTAAACTGAGTCCGTCAATGAAAACATTTGATTGTGTTAAGATTATAGCACAAATCGTGCTTGACTTCATGCACACCTCTATTTGTTTTGTTTGCGACTAAATGGATGGCTCTTTGTGGGTCAAAGATGCAAATTCAACAAGTTTACATGTAATGAAGATAGTTTAAAGATAAAGAAAGTAATTTTTCCTGATTTGGCTTGTCAGAATGAGGATTTCTAGGCCAGGGAAGAACCTCTGCAATTACACACACAATTAGTTAAGTAATTGTCTAAAACAGCGTAGATAATCCTCTACATTTGATTTGATAAAGAAAGCTGGGTTGTCTTCTTTAAGAAAGACAAGGACTCAGCAATTAGTTAAGTCCATGCAACAAGTCATGTACTTAAGATGGTAAACACTGCAAAGGCAATGCTTAACCTCTTAAGCAGAGGAATCTTCTCGGCTGCTCTGCACCATATAATCCTTCACAGTTCAGGACAAGTCAGCCAATGGCCTTTGAACATTTGAAAGAATCAGCAAGATGACTGAAATAATAAAATTCCAACTGTGGAATATTGGGGCTATCTTATATGCATTTTAGTGATCCAAGTAGTTTCTCTCTCAGTCTCTCTCTCTTTCTTGGAAGTAGGCTCTCTCTTGGAAGAACAACAAAAGGTATGTCCTAAATGCTAACTAGATCAAGAAATTGATTGTAAAAGATCAAATTCTCAATTACTCTAGATGCAGTTGCTCTACTTTGTTCAATAAATCATGAAGAAGCACTGGTAACCTAATCTGCCTTAAGAAGTCTCAAAAAGTTATTCTAGCATTTTGCAATTGTTTACACCAGATAATTCTTGTCTGAATGGTCTCATTAAAATTTCAATAGTTTTCTTCTCGCATGCTCATCCCCTTCATTTTGCATTAGTGGAACATGATTGATAAAATCACCCTATGCTATGGCCATGTACCTTTGCAGTCTTTTTTCCTTTTCTCTGTCTTTTCGTCTTTTTATATTCTCTTTCCTATTCTTTCTTGGTTTTCTTTGATCTAAGCATAGTTCTTGAAATTTTATCAAGCATCTAACAACCTTGTGTTTGTGTAAGTAATTGGTGATATATGTTGGTGAAACAAAAACCACGCTCTGTAAACCTTTTTAACAGTCATATTCTAGACTGCTTTGTGGTTCTTGGTACTTCTCATGGCATTTACAGTCATATGTTTTATGCACATAAAACTGCCTTAAGCTAATCATGAAAAAGAAATTTAGTTTTTCCATGTTGCTGATTCTCTATGTTGTAACTTGTACTGCAGAATAATTGGCAACTACTTTTTCTCAAATTTCAGAAATGATTCTGCACAAAGCAAGGATCTTACCTGTTTTTTTGTCAATAATCATACCCTTGGCAACCTCGCTCTCCTTCAACTTCCCTAGCTTCGATCAGACTTCACAATCAAAGATCTCATTGGAAGGTGATGCGGGATTTAGTGACTCCACCATAATGCTCACCAAGGAAGTTGCCAATTTGGCAAGCTCTAGTAGAGCAATCTATAAAGACCCCCTTCTTCTCTGGAACACCAAAACAAAAGAACTCACTAACTTCACCACACAATTCTCCTTCATCATCGACTCCAGTGAGACAAACTATGCCGATGGCTTTGCCTTCTTACTCGCACCATACCCCGCCAACTTGCCCTTATATGCTAAAGGTGGCTACCTTGGCCTTTACTCCAACACCACAATCCTGAATCAAACCATTAGCACAGTGGCTGTGGAGTTTGACACCTTCAGCAACGATGAATGGGATCCAAAAGGCGAACACCTTGGCATCGACATAAACTCAATCCACTCTTCAATATATGTTCCTTGGAACAGCAGCATCAGGGAAAACAGAATCGGTAATGCACGGGTGACTTATGATTCCATCACCCACAACTTGAGCCTCTTCTTGACCTATCCAGAGACAAATCAATCACCAAGTGCCAATTACAGCATAATTTACATTGTTGATCTGAGAGAAGCCTTACCCGGACTTGTAACAGTAGGCTTCTCCGCGGCCACTGGTAACTTCACTGAGACGCATACCATTCTATCATGGTCCTTCAACTCGACTCTGCAACCAAAGAAGAAAAAATACATGGTTATAATCATCATCGGTTGTGCCATTGGAGTGGTCTTGACGGTGGCATTATGCTTGATATGTTTCATTTGTGGTAAGAACAGGAGGAAGAAGAAGAATCATGCAAAGGAGCACATGGACCGTGATGAGGATATAGATCACGAGTTTGAGAGCGAAGGAGGACCAAGGAGGTTCTCTTTCCAGGAACTGTCACTTGCAACAAAGGACTTCTCAGAAGAGAAGAAGCTCGGAGAGGGTGGCTTCGGATTGGTTTACAAAGGATGTTTGAGAGACATTAACCTCGATGTGGCGATCAAGAGGATTTCCAAGGGCTCGAAACAGGGGAGGAAGGAGTATATCTCAGAGGTCAAGATCATCAGCAGGCTGAGACATCGGAACCTGGTGCAGCTCATCGGGTGGTGCCACACCAAAGGCGAGTTCTTGCTCGTCTACGAGTTCATGCCCAATGGGAGTCTCGATTCTTACCTATACAGAAAGGCGAAGTTTTTACAGTGGCCGGAGCGGCACAGGATCGCGATGGGCTTGGCTTCGGCGCTCTTCTATCTGCACGAGGAGGGGCAGCAATGCGTGGTGCACCGCGACATCAAGCCGAGCAACGTGATGCTGGACTCAGCGTTCAACGCCAAGCTCGGCGATTTCGGTCTCGCGAGGCTCGTAGACCACGACAGCGACCTGCAGACCACGGATCTGGCCGGCACCAGGGGGTACATGGCGCCGGAGTGCTTCTACACCGGCAAGGCGAGTAAGGAATCGGACGTCTACAGCTTCGGCATTGTGGCGCTCGAGATCGCGTGCGGGAGACGGACGATCGAGCCGAACGAGCAGCAGAGCAAGACGAGATTGGCGGAATGGGTTTGGAATCTCTACGGAAGGGGGAAGATCTTGGAAGCGGTGGATGAGAGGCTTGAAAGGAACTTCGAGGAGAGGCAGATCGAGAGCCTGATGGTGGTGGGACTATGGTGCGCCCACCCGGACTCATCTCTGCGGCCATCCATCAAGCAGGTGATCAGCGCTCTGAGCTTCGAGGCGCCCTTGCCGGTGCTTCCTCCCAAGCGGCCGGTGCCGATGTACTTCACGCCGGAGTTCGAAGCGTTCGCCGCCGGGGAGACTTCGTCGGTGGTGAATACCACGCCGTCCGGTCAGTTCACGCACTCGTTCGAGTTGACCTTGTCGCCCAACTCGCTTTTGAAAAGCATTTCTGAAACTTAGAAAGGAGGAGTTATCTATTACAGAAAGTTTAGGCGGCGAAAAGAAAAAATGCCACCATTTGATAAATATTATAATTATTGTAAAAACTACTTGTTACCAACAGAACTTTCACAAATTATTATTGTATTATATTTTTAGTAATTTTTTTTAAAAATAATTTTAGAATTTTTAATATTATTAAGTAAAATTTTCTGATGTGTTAATTAATTCTAGGTTTAAAATTATTAATAAAATAATCAATTAAATTCAAGCCAAAATTAATGTGATTAAAAAAGTTTTAATTAAAATTAATCAAATACTATTAGACCATTTTAATCAAAATTAATGTGATTAAAAAAGTTTTAATTAAAAATTATTATAATATAGAACAGTTTTGATCTTGATCAAAATTATTTAACGCAATTTTGATTAAAACTCTATTACAACAACATTATTTTTTTTAAAAAAATATCAGGTACTCAATTTACTTTGAACAAACTGAATCAATATGTAAAACAAAACCAGACCAAATTATTATTTTTTAATTGAAACATGTTATCTAACTTATATCAATTAATTATGAAGATAATTAATTCGAATTCATGAATTTTTTTTATTAACCAAATTAAAAATTTCTCACAACGAATGATTCATTAATCTAATATTTTTAGATCAATCATCTATTAAAAAACACATATTTATTAATTTTTTGAAATTGAGATTTAATTCTTAGACGTTTGAAAAATTAAGAAGTTGCTGCTATATTATTCGGGGCAATTTTTTTTAGATGAATTAAGTTTGAACAAAATCGAGCACATCGCGAGCCTATGCAAATACTTGATGAGAAATACATTATTCATATATATTGGAAGAAATTTCTGTTGTATGTACTGAAGTCAACTTGGTCTTAGATTTTGGGTGGGGAATGAAGTCAACTTTCTTATATGTATTGAGGCAGTCAACTATTCAAGTCTTGGCTGATGTAATATAATACATTTAACAACATGCTGAACTTGTTGATGATTATTTAATAACATGCTGAATTAATTAGTTGATGATTATATAATAACATGAACAACAGATGAACTCAAAAACATATAGAACTGAATGGACTTACTGTCATTGGCATTGATTGCACTGGCAAAACTTCTGCAAGATCTGAAGAACAATTGTGGTGCTTTCTTGTCCTTAATATGTAGCACTGAAACCATCAACTAAGAGAAACAATGATCATACAGGAAGTTTATTTTTCAATTTACCATATCTTCACTGAGATGGATATATGTAATCCATGATCGATAAGAAACACAAAGCTTATGAAACATAATCCCACCTGGAAATGAATGAAGCAATTGATTCATCAAGATTTACAGTGTTACTAGTTCACAATGGAATAGACAAGGAATAAATTAGGGTTCAAATTCATTCTTGTAACTAAGCAGTTAAGTTAGGCACCGAATTCACAATCTCAAAACTGCTCATACTCATTTAACAGATATCCAAACCTGATTAACTGGACCAGTCGACTCATTGCCAACCTATGTCAGTTGCCTGGTGTGCTAAGCAGAAGATACTGTTTGATCAAATTTTTAGTACACATGGAAGTAAAATGAAACAATTAAATGGATAAATGTAATCACTATGAAGTAACAGGGCAAAATGAATATGTAAAAGAGGGGTGGAATGAATGTCTTAGGAAAGCCTAACCTTTGATTAAAAATTTGACACAATCAGTGATATGCAAAAACAATGAGATTGTCAAGGTTATATTTTTCTATGAAGACTCAGAAGAAGTCTGATGGCACTCGAAAGTGAGACATTAAAATCATAGATTATTCATGGGTCTGCCTGCACAAGGATGAGGACAAAGAAGATGCCAAGAAGAAAAGCAATGTTTTATTCGTGCTCACTTTGATGACCATTCAAGATGGTTTCTTCAGATGACATTCCCACAGGTTTGGGATGGTTAGATCCACTAGCACAAGAGCAACTTTTACTCGAATCTCCGCTGTCCGCTTGGTCGATCTACTCAGAACTTGGAACTTTTTTTATCCTTTCACCATTGCTATCTATGGAATCTGCTCTTGGTTCTTCACAATCTTGTTCGAGTACAGGAGATTTTAGTTCAGAGAGTTCTTCGCTGTGGTGGCTAGGACCTCATTTTTCTGTTAGTGGCAATTCATCATGTCTGGGGACGGATGAAGATGTTGCCAAGTGTGGGGGTTCAAGAGATGGTACTAGCACTGTGCCTGAACCTTCTCTTTGTGTGACAATTAATGATGATGACGGTGAATTCAAATTTAAGTTGTGATTCTCATCTAAGTCAGACCTTCCGAGAACAGGTTCAGAATCGAGTATTTCTGAAGCTGGTGGAATTGTGCTTGGGCCACCGAGATCAAAATTCTTTGTAGTGAATTTAATATCAGGGGTTATCTGGCTAAGCTTAAACAACTTCCTTCTTTTCAAAATTCTCCTTGGATCTTTCGGTTGGATAGGTGGAGGGTCTGGAATTGGCAATGGTAGGATTGTTTTATCTTTCCCATAAAGTAGACGGACAGAGTGAACAATTGCAGCAATAGGAGGCAACTTGGATGGCAGCTCAGGTTCCGGCATCCGGGAAGGTGCGGGATTCACAGCTTCTCGAAGCCAATGTGGGAGCTTATTTGTGTTTGAGCTACCAACAGCAATGCCATTTTTGGAAGACAAGTTATGCAAAATCTGCTTTTGGGTATCCAACTGCATGCCCACATTTGATTCGCTGTAATTAACTGCACTATTGGAACCATGTAACAAATTCAGAGATTTGTCCATTACGCCCAGCAAGAAAGGATTCTTTGATTGGAATTCAACTTCCCTGGGTACATTCATACTCAGTCTCATGGCTAAGTTATCTTGAAAACGAGGATTAAATGGTAAACTTGCTCTCTCCAATCCATCCAAAACACCAGAAGAAGAACTACTGGCATAACTTGATCTAAGAAAGTCGAGTTGCCATGGTAGAACTTTTGAGAAATTCTCATCAATTCTACTAATGCAACCAAGTTGATCGATGCCCCACAAGCTAGACTTTAAATCACTGCAGCCGAGTTGAATGTCGGTCACATGAGGGAGTGACTTTGGATGTTCACCTCCAATACTAGAAAACTTGCTACTGAGCAAAGCCCGATTCATCATGTCATCAGAGATTCTAGGAAAAGGTAGAGGCTTGGAAGATTTTGGTGCTGAAAAAGCAGGTGCATCCATTATCTTTTGCTGTTCCTCTGACCATCTTAGTGATAAATCTTCGGCAGTTCTATACTCTGAGAACTTCAGTTTGGGATCTGCAAGCATCACATTCCAATTACCCCTTCCATGCCGACGAACACCAATCCAAAGAGCATCCAGCTCGTCTTCTGACCATACATTTGCTTTTGCTCTCTTCTTGACCATCTTATTTCTTGCAGATTGGATTTGCATCATTGTGTCGTCGAGAAGTATGTGTTGATTTTCAAGAAAAGACGGATTGATACCTTGAGCTGGACCCAGACCACTCACTGGAGGTAAATCCGACATCTTCGTTTTTTGCTTAAGGGTATCACTTGGTCGATGCTTGAAATTGGGTAGTGGCGGCATATTTGTAAATTCCTGAAAAGGAACTTCCATGGACTGCATGCCTAATGACAAGCTAGGTATGAAATCTGCTTGTAGCTTCATCCAATTTTTTGACAGCAATGGAAACTTGGGTACCATTTTGTTGTCGATCATTAAATTTGGGAGGCCTAGCTTCTCTTGAAATGAAGTAAATGATGAGCTGCCGGAACCATCCACAGGGAATCTTTCAGATGCAGGTACAACCTGCATAAAAGGCATCATATCAAAATAATGTAAGTTATATATTGTCTGCAAACAGCAAAGTTACCGAAAAATACATAAGAACATACAGGATAAAAAGGAAAGTAGCCATCAGGTATCAAGCACTTCAACTTGCGATGCAAGGACTTTCCTAGTGCTTCAGGTAACAAAGAGTTGTTGTCAGGGTTTTCCCCCACTTCATCATTTAGGGCATTTGGAGATCGAGAATCAAAAGATGGTGGCAGTGCGAATTCTGTATTTCCAATGCTTAATCGTTTTTGTTCATGATTTGATATAGGTTACCTCATTGAGCCACGGTTGCTACGAGATGACTGATTAGCATTAGGAGCGCGTAGACCTAAAACAGGTAAAAGGTGGCTAAAAGGCACTGAGCTTGCTGTGTTTGTGCTGTTGAACTGATGACTAGGCAAAAAGATATCTGATGAAAGATTTTCAGACGGAGGTCTGACTGAAAGATCCAGGTCATCACAATGAAACTTTTTAAACCGGTGCTTAAAAGATTTTGAAAGTTTTGCAGAGGATTCATTTCTCTTATCATCCAATGGCTGAAATGATTTGTTATCCTCCTCCATCTGTTCAATTTTGTCTTCGTAGCTTCTTTTATCTAAACCTTTGAGGTCATGATCAGGTTGAAACAGTGACTGTGTAGGCAATTCGACTCTCTCTATCGAACATGACACTTCAGCAGTGTGCTTCCGAGCAATTCGTTCTTTTTGTCGATCGCGAAGCCGAGCATTTGTTAAGAAAATAGTTATACAAGTCCCAATGAATTGGCAAGAAAAATATGCATACAGAACCTGAAAGAAACTTACTACTTCTCCTTCCACGCACGGCCTGCTGGTGTATATTCATGCTCTGGCTCCTTCTCATTGTCGCTCTGTGACATTCCATTTCCAGGTAAAGTATTAGATAATTGTAAAAGGAGCAAAGAGTGAAAGTAAGTGGAACAAGTTCTGAAATAAGTCTTAGCTAGAAAAAGAATGTACAAAGGCACACAAAGCTCACAATAGAAATAAATTTGTGCCTGGAAGCATGTAATACGAAGATGGTCAAATATAAAGAAGAAATGTGCTGGGATTTACAAAGTACATCACAAATTTGTGGATGCAACATCTGACTCCTATTTAAAAGATGCTCTTGTCAAAAAGCTGTCACAAACTACTTAGATGATTATCCTGACCCATAAGCTTGTTCAGATCCAACCACTAGTCCAAAATGCCAAATTGATAGTAACTAACTCATCAAAATTTATAAAGCTTCTTTATAAGCCCACAAGTCACAATATGGGACTAAATGTATTATAAAGCAAAAAAAAAAAAAATAGTGACTAGTGTCACACCAAGAAATGTAATGCAAACCTCTTTGGAAACTAGTGTATAACCTACATTCAGCTAACCAATTAAGAGGCATAATGCTGAAGGTTGCCAAAGATTCAACCAGCTAATTTCTTTGGAATTTGGAACATCTGGGCATTGTTATAAAGAAGGAAAAAAGAGTTCATTAGTGATTAATTTGCTTGGGGGGTGCAACTAGGGTCTGAAATCTTGTACCATGTCAGGTGGCATGGTCAAAAACATATTGATCCCATAAATTACCAAAATTCAGTAATAATTGGCACGGCATAAGTAATTTATCCAATGTCATTGTGTCGATCATATTAATGAGTATCATATCATGCCGACATTCGATACCCCTTGATATGCTACAATACGCGTCGGCATGAATTGAAATAATGTTTGTTATTTTTTTAGCTGCATTTATACAACAAAATATCAAATTTGGATCATCCTAGATGGGACACAAAAGCCAAATTTAGGTATATAAAGTTGTGTTCTCGTCTTTTTCTTCTTCATCTCCTTCCTTCTTCCCCCAATTCGTCACAAACACTGCACGTCAGAATATCGGCACGGTACTAAACTAATATTGTTCTAGTTAAATGCCGAAATTCCAACACAACTCGAGATTTTGAATTTGGGTTCAACAACTAAACTACAAAATTTGAACAATAGCTAGTTATGACTAGTAGCATACATAAAATCTACCATAAGTCCTATGAGTGCTCCCAGAAATTTACATGTTTCAATTTCAATCCCAAAGTTATATTTGACAAAAAAATAAATGAATATACAAGACAAGATATCAATCATAATTGGCCAATAAACAAAGCAAAATGTAACCATCAACCAATTTGGTTATCAAACTTATTACTTTTTCATAGAAATAAACGACCTCACTAAAAGTTTCTCTTGGTAAGCAAATGTTTCGTTGTATGATACTCTTTTCTTTGGCGCTTTCCTCGACCAAGAACGGCTTCCTCCTCAAGTTGAGATTTTTCCCATCTGCAAATCGTCAATTGAATACGATTTGTTACAACATTTAAGGAGCATCTCAGATCATCTGATGCTACTGATAACATGAAAAGTTAACGTTGAAAAAATAATAAAAAATAACTTAAAGGTATTATGAATTGGAAAAGATTGTCAATATTACCCTTCAGATCACATATTTACTTCTGAAGTCTTATAGAGAAGAAACGCCAAATAATGCTTATGTAGTTGTTACCTTATTATAAGGTTAGTTTACGCAATTATCCTCATTCTATTGATTGTTTTTTGAAGGATCTCTTCTTTCTGCTAAGGTAAAATGTTTACCTTAACAGGATAAGAATTGGAGAGAGGAATGGCGATTGAGTGTATGAATGGTATTGGGTAGATCAACTTGACCAAATCAGTAGACTCAAAATTGATTGACAAATAATACGAAATAAAAAGGACTTTGAAAATAAGTTTGAAGAGCAATGAAATGAATTCATTAACATCTTCATACAATATTCACTTTATTTAGCAATTCTTAATACTTTTAAACACGCTTTTGCATTTTTACATGGTTCTGTAATGGTGCATAAGTAGTATTTAAAAATAATCTGATTGATTTATGGCCAAGTGTGACTGATTTATATCTTCCATGGAGAAACATGTTGCATAAATTGATTAATTCAGAAAACATAAATCTCATAGGACAAAGAATGTCTTTACCCAAACGTTAAACATCACAAGAATATAAAACAAGAATTTTCTACTGCAAATATAAATATAAAAGTTCAATTTCACATCCTTGGCACAGAAAGGAAAGCTGCTACTGGGATCCAGGTGGAAGGTCAAATGTAAAATAGCTATCAGATCACTATATCATAGTGTTATCACTGTACCAATCTTGTGCCACTAATTTCATAATTTTCTCATCCTGATGAATGAAATTGAACCAACAAGAAGATTTAACTGCTTACTGAAATAGAAAATCAATTATAACAAGTACATTCTAACAGAGAAGAGAAAAAGGCTAAGAAAATAAAAAACTGGCAAATCTCTACAAATAATTACTTACCTCACATTCTAACAACTGTGATTTACTAACAATTACTTACCGTACACGCAATAGCTTATCCCATTCATTTTCTTCAGAACCGCCAACTGCACTGTCTTCCTTTGCTTCAGATTTATGCTCACCATCTTCACCAGTTATACCAGGGAGAGTTTCTGTTCCCTCTGCTACTTCATTTATATTATCATTCCAATCTACTGACTGATGAAGCAAACAGCAATTGAATTTCAGTACATGCAATAACAGTAGCTATCTATAGTTTACAATGAAATATTGTAGCTTTTCTAATTAACAAACTAAAGAGCAGTGAGCTTCACTTCAGATGATTAAGTAAACTACTTGGGACATAATATAGCTAAAAACAACCTTCTGGACCCACTAGTTCCAACCTGCTCGAAACAGGTGAAACTGACCATTTTGAGAGCTTGAAGAAACAGCGGTCACTAGTACCCGGATCGGAACAGTATTTTAGACCTTGATGGTTCTATTACATTTAGTATCTAAATCCAATCAACATATAATACTTGCAGTGACAATGCAATGGAGCGAGAAAGTAGCAACCAGAAAATGTTGATAAAAACACATAAGGACAAGATCATTTTGAAGAAAATTTAAAGCTTACTTTGAGTGAGCCAAGCATATCATTCTCCGCATCTGCGTTTTCATTAACTGATTGCATGTCAGAACGATCAAGAAGCTTCAGAATTGCATTTTCATCCCAAACAATTTTTGTAGAACCTTCAGTACATTTATCCTTGTATACATCTCCCAAACCGCCAGACCTCCTTCGATGTTTATGCTCACCATCAGGAACAGCATCAGGTTTGCTAATAGAAGCATCTCTGGCATCTGGTCCATTTATACTATCAGAATTGTTAAACAGCTCTTCAGTACCCCAACGAAGAATGTCCTCCACTTCCTTCTGTGATCCTGATTTGTTCACAAATAGTTGATCTAGCATCAATTTCTTTTTAGCAAGTTGCAAAATGCGCTCCTCCACACTAGCACGCACTACAAGCCTGTAAACTAGAAGTCTATTTGATTGTCCTATTCTGTGTGCTCTATTCATAGCTTGTATATCTGCATGTGGATTAAAATCAGAATCATATATAATAACAGTATCTGCAGTAGCCAAGTTGATTCCAAGGCCACAAGAACGTGTGGACAACAAAAAAACAAATCGTAACTTATCTTGATTGAAACGAGCAATAGCTGTCTGGCGATTTGCAACTGATAATGTACCATCCACCCTTTCAAATGTTTTAGGGACAAACTCTATAGCTACGTAATCCTCTAGAATATCAAGTAGCTTTGTCATCTGAGAAAATATAAGAACTCAGTGCCCTTCCTTGTGTAAAATTTTCAGCATAGAATGCAATAAGGTTAGCTTTGCAGATGCCTTGATGCGCATTTCATGCAGAAACTCCACCAAACCAGATTCAGGTTCAGTTCCTGGAATAAGATAAGGATGATTGCAGACCTTCCTGAGCTGCATTACTATATTTAGCAATGATTGTTGTGCACCACCTTTTCCTACACTTCTTAGTACCTGGTAATTCTTTGTCAACATGGCACGATAATATTCAGACTGAATCAACGTTAGCTCAACAGGCACCATCCACTCAGTCTTTGGAGGAATATTCAGCAAAGCATCTTTTTTGAGCCTTCGAAGCATATGAGGTGTAACAAGTTTTTTCAGTTCCTCCACCTTTTCTGCTGTTGTAAGATCATTTAACTTTTCCTCAAATGCTGACAAAGAAGGGAATGAAACAGGTTGCAGAAAGTTCAGTAAGTTATACATCTCCCCTATGTTATTCTGCAATAGAGTTCCAGTCAATAATACAAGGTGCTGAAAAGAAAATGTATTAAGCAAACCAAAAAGTTTACTACTAGAATTCTTTAGCCGAAGATGATAAGTGTCAGTAAGCACCATCTCATAGGTAGTCAATAAAACATTGAATTTGTATGACTTGGTTAAGTTATCTGATTTGATAGGATCACTAACATGCCATTCATATTGTCGTATAACTGTTCTTGCCTTTGCACATCCATGATAGTCAACAACATTCCGATGCGGCACCCACAGTGAAAACTCAGCCAACCAATTAGGCATAGTGGAAAGTGGGACTAGAACTAAACAGGGTACTTTAACCTTAAATTCACAGTACAAGGATGAAAGAAAGCACACGCCGATATGGTTTTCCCAAGCCCCATTTCATCAGCCAGGATAACGTTTTTGCACTGGTACCAGCATTTGCGCTGCCAATTTAAAGCTTCTAGTTGATGTGGAAAAAGCAATCCACCTTTTAGCTCCTTCATCTGCTCAAGAAGAGGAAGAACATCTTGGCATTCACCTTTAGTGCAATAAAAATCACCATTATCGTTGTCAATTGTCTGAGATTCTAATTGCTTCAATTCATCCACCAGATGAACTGATTCCTTCATTACAGGTTCATCTAATCTTTCCCAAGTGCATTTGTCATATTGAAGACCACACCATTTAACCAAAGCTTCTTTCATGCCATCCTCACCAATACGAAGAGCTATAGCACGTTGTGGTTTCTTCCATTGTTCCTCACAAATATTTATCACAGAATTTCCATATTTAGCTTTATAATTTTCTAGTTTTCTTTTGGCAATAACTTTTATTTGAGATTCAGGAACCCCACTGTTATGAATGTTTGATTTCCCAACCCATTTAACAAGAAATTCATAGCTAAGACTATCATTGTTATTAGTCCCTAAATTCTGCACTTTCTCCATGGCATTATTTACAACTTCAGCATTTGAGTGCATATCAAGCAACACACCATGTTTGCCTTCTGAATCACTGGAAACAATCAACTGAGAAGGTCGTGCAGACATAACTGACTCACCCTGCTTTTGTGTGCCAACAATGTTTATATCTTTAATGTTAATTTCTTGAGCATAAACTGTTTTACTTGAGGGAGTATCTTCCAGTATTAAATCATCTTTCTTTGTGACTATTACATCCAGCAAACACTCTTTTGCTGAAACGACATTATCCAATGATCCCTTGGTTTCATATGATTTTGCATCATAACCTTCTAGTGTGACACTAAAATCTTTTTCTTCGAAACCAGGATCAAATGCTCCTTTAGAAGAACTTTTTTCATCCTGTATTTCAACTTTACTTCTGTTCGGCAACTCAGTCAGTAGCTGGCCATTTGTTTTAGGATAATTTAAGCCATGAAGTGGCTGCAAATAGTCTGATTCCCTAAATAATTATACTCAGCATTTTCTGATTCTAATGATTTACTAGATATGATGGTGCTAACTCAAAGACAGCATTCCAGAATGCGATCAACCTTTCAGATGGGTAAATAAAACATTATGGAAGCATTAAGAACATAATATAATAATTCTCACAGTTCATCAATGAAATCAAGAAGAAGCATTATTCACATTTTGCTTTTCTATGTTGTGTAATTGTTTGCCTTGTTCATCTAAATCTTGTGACAATGGACTTGCTTGCTCAGATGACATCTGCATAATAAATTGATTAGCTTATGAGCTATTGGTTCACCTAGAACAAAGCCTTAGATAGGAACAAATAAAATAGAAAGATAAAAAACAAGTTGCCATCATACATTAGACACCAAGGTCTATAACCCTAAATTACTATTTATAACATAAAGAAAAACAGGGCCATGCAGGCATTAGAAACAGTAACAACTACATCATCAACTTAGAAACAACAAGATCGTTAGCCAGGTAATTTGAATTGTTTGATCATATCAGTTAAGATGATAACTCTGCTTTGTCCCTATAATATCCACATAGAAACAATTATAGGGAGCTTTCTATCATCAACTTAGAAGACTGAAGACATTAGAGGGCAGCAAAGTCTAATGGTATAAAAAAAAGGGCAAAGATAGGCATCCTAATATTGCACTATTATCAAAGTGAACCATAGCCTATATTCAAACTTGAAACAAACAAAAAACAAAATGGCTGCAACAATGCAGGGTAAGCTTGTTGTCAAATCTACAATGCACATCAGGCAATATACAAGAGGCACTTTCCTGATGTCCCTAGAAGAAAATTTAAATGCTTAGGTTTTTCTGTTTCATTAAACATTTCTGCATCTCATTATTTCCTTTACATTTTCATGCTCTATATCGTTACATTTTCTCTATTAGATGCAATTAGGATTGACATCTCTCTATTTTCATTCATCAAAGTGTACCTGATGTGGCTGGATAAAAAATAGTAAAAGAAAATTGCGATGGAAGAGAGGCTGTAATGTGTCGTATAAGACATAACAGACTCAAATGATACAAAAGTATCAGAACTTTAACATAGGTAGAAGTCTAAAAGAAACTAATAGGAAATCTAAAAATCAAGGAAAGTGACATTTGAAATAGCATGATTTTCAAGGTTGTCTTTGTAAGTACCCCAGGGTTTGGTTTTGATGTGCTTAATCAACCAAAGTTAAGTTAGGCCGGCGAGGATTTGAGTTTTTATGTTTAAGTGTGCAGGAACTTAGGATACACACAAGGGATCGAGCGGAAGATGCAACAAGCAAGAAGGAGGGCACGGAAAGGGAGTCGACGGGCTCAGTGTATCTGAGGGACGAGGAGCTGCGGATGAGTACATCGGTGGAGTGAGAATGACACACGAGGTGCATCCGAGGGATGAAAAATCGAGAGGAAGGCTACTCGAGGAAAAGGACGGAATTGAGTTTGGGTGAGCTCAATTCTAGATGTCCGGATAATCACCCAAGTGAGCGAAAGACGGAGAATGATCAACACGAAAGTTGACCATTCCAGGCGCCCCGGACCAACTGGGGCACCTTGGAAAGAGGCGCCCCGAAAGACTCGAGGTGCCCCGAATGCCTTGAAGTTGTTGCGAAGCGGATAAAAGCGGCGTCCACGTCGGTGGTATTCAAGGCGCCTCCCGTGACTCGAGGTGCCTCCAATGCCGATAGATCAGTGGAAGCTTGTTAAGATGTGGATGACAGTTCAACTCAGCCGAGGCGCCTCCAGTCATCCGAGGCACTCCTGAAGTACCGCGTCAGCAAAATGATCATTTCGACTGGTAGACTTTAAATAGAGGTCTTGTACTCTGAGTTGTACACACACGCATTCCATTTCACGTGCTTTCAGTTTTCTGATATTGTAATCAACTGCTGTAAGAGACTTCTCCGCCTCCGAGTTTTGCTTGAAGAAAGAGAACTTAGTTGAGCTCTTCATAGTCTTGGACTAACAACCCGAGGGTTGTAACCAAGTAAATTCAGCCTTTTTTTTTTTATCTTCTTATCAATTAATGTGTGTTCTTGCTAAGTAAGTTAGCAAGAGAAATAGACTTTGATTGTAGGTTGCTATTCTCCCCCCTCTAGCCGGTCCACCCGGGACTTTCAATTGGTATTAGAGCCTGGACAACTACTAATCACCGACTGTGCAACAACAAAGAGGGAATCAAGCAATGGACGGATCAAACATCCACCCACCTAAGTTCGAGGGCGAGTTCACGATGTGGAAAAAGAAAATGGAGGTATTTTTTAAAACTGATTTTGAAATTATGCTTTGTATAAAACATGGTTTCGAAGTGCCCAGGAACAAGGATGGTGAAGAAATCGAGGAACAACTATGGACCAAAAAGCAACGAGATGAGTTCACGGCTAATGGTAAGGCTGAGTTTCACTTGCTAAGTGTACTACCCGCACAAGAACTCAACCGAATTGGCGCTTACGACTCTGCCAAAGATCTTTGGGAAAAGTTCCTAGAACTCCATGAAGGCACCTCGGAGGTAAAACTAACAAAACGAGATCTGCTCAGAAATCAACTCAGCAACCTCTAGCCGAAAAAGGGTGAGAAGGTTGCGCAATTACATGCAAAGTTGAAAGAGATCCTCACCGGCCTCAGCAACCTCAAAGAAATAATCACAAACCGAGATATGCTCAAATCTGCACTCAATGCATTTCCAAGAACTCAAGAATGGGTATCAATAGTAGACTCCTACTATATTTCAAAAAAACTTGAGGTAAGTAGTTTAGAAGAATTCTTTTCTACTATGGAATTACACAAATCTAGATGTGTAGGTATGAAAGAAACAAGAATGACGAACCACAACATCACTCTACAAGTAAAGAAGAGCGAGTCAGAATCAGACACATCTTTGGACGGAGATGAAGAAGCTTATCTTGTAAGAAAAATGAAAAAGTTCTTTAAATCTAATAACTTTGACAGAGGGCAGGCATCAAAACTGCTAAGAAGAAACGGGAGAAGAAAAGTAAGATGCTTCAACTGTGATGAAGTAGGTTATATCAAGGACAATTGCCCCAAGCTTAAGAACAAAGAAAAGGGCAAGGACAAGAAGCCTACACAAGACAAGTTCAAGAATCTAAAGGCAATTTGGAACGACTCCTCAGAAGATTCGGAGTCAGAACAAATAGCGGGAATGATGGCGACTCATCAGGATGAAGGGTATAGTTCATCCGGAGAAAGCAACAGTGTAGGGGGAGCCTCAAACAACGAATCTGAAACAGTAAGTGAGGTACGCAATCTACGATCACGATGCAATAAAAATGCTTTATAGTTCCTTATGCAAAGTTAGAGATAAGTACATAGAATTGAAAAAGATTAAATTAGACTTAAAAAATAAATTGGATAATTTTTGCGCAAAAGAAGATTTTGAAAATCTCAAAGATGAGAATGCAAAGTTAAGGGAACAAGTAGAATCCCTTAAAGGAGATTTACGAAAACTTTCAATAGGTTCAGATAATTTGAATTAAGAACCAAAGAACAAAATTTGGAATAGTAGGACCAAAATTTAATTTTCGAAAATCTAGAGGCTTAATTAGAAAAGTATCAAAATATGTGATCCCGCAAAAATATTTGATAAATCTAGTAGGTAAAAATTTATTTTGGGTGCCCAAAACTATCTTTTAGACAAATTTGAACTAAGGAAAAGAAATTTGTCTTTTGTATACTCGATATGCATGGTTTAAATAAAAAAAATCTAGTACGAAATTTTTATGAAAATTATTTTTCCGTAAAAATATAACATGTTTTCTATCATTATCTAAACTTCCAGAATTTTTGGACGTGCTTGTAATTTTTAATAATTGTTCAAAGAACATTCCATTTATTGAAAATAAAAAATTAATTAAAATGAAGTTTCAGTGAAAATTAATTTTCTGTGATAGAAAATATTGTTCGATACAAACTAATAAATATTTTAAATTTTTTCTGGTAATTAAACAAGTTTTGACAAATTTTAAACCCTATTTTTTTATGTGATCAAAGGGGGAGAAAAATGTTAAGAGTGTTAAGAGATAGATAATTAATTGATAAATTTTAAATTTTATGCACCTGTCTTATCTAAATTTCTTGTTATCTTATTCTAACTTAACTTGAGTTGATTCACATCAAAAAATGGGAGATTGTAAGTACCCGGGGTTTGGTTTTGATGTGCTTAATCAACCAAAGCTAAGTTAGGCTTGCGAGGATTTGAGTTTTTGTGTCTAAGTGTGCAGGAACTTAGGATACACACAAGGGATCGAGCGGAAGACGCAGTAAGCAAGAAGGAGGACATGGAAAGGGAGCCGACGGGCTCGGTGCCTCTGAGAGACGAGAAGCTGCGGATGAGTATATCGGTGGAACGAGAAGGACGCACAAGGTGCATCCGAGGGACAAGAAATCGGGAGGAAGGCTGCTCGAGGAAAAGGACGGAATTGAGTTCAGGTGAGCTCAATTCTAAATGTCCGGATCATCACCCAAGCGAGCGAAAGACGGAGACCATTCCAAGCGCCCCGAAAGACTCGAGGCACCCCCAATGCCTTGAAGTCGTTGCGAAGCGCATAAAAGCGGCGTCCACGTCAGCAGTACTCCAGGCGCCTCCAGTGACTCGAGGCGCCTCCAATGCCGACAAATCAGCGGAAGCCTGTTGAAATGTGGATGACAGTTCAGCTCAGTCTGGGCACCTCCGGTCATCCGAGGTGCCCCCGAAGTACCACGTCGGCAAAACGGTCATTTCGACCAGGAGGCTTTAAATAGAGGTTTTGTACTCTGAGTTGTACACACACGCATTCCATGTTACGTGCTTTTAGTTTTTGGATATTGTAATCAACTACGGTAAGAGGCTTCTCCGCCTCCGCATTTTGCTCGAAGAAGGAGAACTTAGTGGAGCTCTTCATAGTCTTGGACTAATAGCCCAAGGGTTGTAACCAAGTAAATTCGGCCTTATTTTTTTGTTTATCTTCTTGTCAATTAATGTGTGTCCTTGCTAAGTAAGTTAGCAAGAGAAATAGACTTCGATTGCAGGTTGCTATTCTCCCCCCTCTAGCCGGTCCATCCGGGACCTTCAGTCTTTTCCCAATAAGTGCAGCATGAGAAAGAAATTCTAGAAAGATATTGGTTGCTCTATATCACTGAAAATAGACAATTTACCTCATCTTTTTCTTGAATTTCATACTTCATTCTTTTTGCTTCATCTCCTGAAGAGTTCCATGTATCAGATGACTTGCGCTTTCTGATAGATTTACTAGTTTCAAGATTTGTTCCCATAGGTAGCTCATTACCAATAGTTGATTCAGCACTTCGTCCCTTTTCGATGCTAGGTCTTTTCTTTTCACTGCAACTTCTAAGCTTTTGCTTCTTTTTCTGAGATTTCCGAGTGGACACAGCAATTGTAGTAACAGAATTCTTTCTTTGCACATCACTGTTATGAAATTTAGACTTCTCCTTTGTCGGATATTCACTATCATCAGATGTCGAGGTTTTCATAAGAGAGAGTGCTTGTCTTCGAGAACTAATTTTTGAATGAGAGGTTGAAACTGAATTCTTCAAAGTTCTATTATCTGATTGAATTCCATGTAAGGACCCAGAGTGGCTTGATCCAGGTCTGTCCAATTTATCATCTTCTAAGAAAACAGAATATGTCTTAACTGGAGCTCTATAAGAAAACATTGCTTTTCTTTTATTATTTCTTGGAATAGAGTGTCTCTCAGTCAATAATGCCTTGCCATTGACATATTCTTTATTCACCATTTTGGGCTTTCCGGTCATGGTCTTAGTTCTTGCTCGTTTGTATTTGCCTCAATATTACTTGATACTTTCACATTACCTTTCTTTTCAGAACAGTTAGGGCAATTCCACTTTCCAGGTGGAGCACACTTGGAGAATGTGAAAAGACAATACAATGGTAATCAACATCCAGCAAAGGTAGCATAATTAAGCAATGAAGAATAAAAGAAATTTGAATTACCTTTAGAGGTGGGTTGAGACATTCAAGGTGATAAGTCTGGGGACAACTATCACAACAAAGCAAATTGCCACCAAGATCACATACAACACATTCATAGTAATGCTACAGGGAAGAAGGAAAAGAGATGTAAGAATGATGAAAGCCTAGAACACAATGGTTGATGGAATTTAAAAGTTAAAACACAATTTTGACGATGTCTTGATGAAAGTAAGAGATTGATAGTAACAGATTGGCCTAGCCAATCATAATGATGATAAAAATGTGCTCACATACAGCTGACAATAATGAGCAATGACAGACTAAGTATCCAAATCCAAAATCGGTAAAATGAGGTTCTCGTTGATATGGCATCATCCTAGATTCATGCTTGTTGGTGCAATTATCTCCGAGTCAAGGGTTGACCAGGTTGACCAAGCTAGGGATGACTTGAGCTTGAGTTTAGATGTTTGATCAATATGTTAAGTGAAGTCAAATAGGTCAAGGGTTGACCAGAGACTTGAAAATGGTGTAAGTCCTAATAGGACTAGGCAAGGGAAAGCCCTAACTGGAGGTTAGATAAATGGAAAGTCTTAACTGAGGCTAGGCAAATAAAAAATCTAGTTGGGAACTAGGCAGTGAAAGTTCTAGTGGGACTAGACAACTGTAAGTCCTAGTGGGACTAGGCAAAGAGAAGTCCTTGTTGAGAACCATGCAAACTTAATTGGAAACTAGATGAAGTCCAAGGTGGACTAGCTGGGAGCTAAACACTTGGCACAAGATGAAGTTCTAGTGGGACTAGGCAAACCTAGTTGGGAACTAGGTTAAGTCCAAGGTGGGTTAGCTGGGAGCTAAACACTTGACACGAATGAAGTCCTAGTGGGAGTATACAAACCTAGTTGGGAATTAGGCAATGGAACTCCTAGTAGAGCAAGGCAGTGAAAACCTAGTTGGGAGCTAGGCACGAAAGTCCTAACTGGAGGTTAGACAAATGGAAAGTCCTAAGTGAGGTTAGGCAGAAGAAAAGATCTAGTGGGACTAGACAAATGGAAGACTAGGCAGTGAAAGTCCTTGTGGGACTAGGCAAACCTAGTTGGAAACTAGGTCAAGTCCAAGGTGGGTTAGCTGGGAGATAAACACTTGACACGAATGAAGTCTTGGTTGGGAACCAGGCAAACCTAGTTGAAAACTAGGTTAAGTTCAAGGTTGGTTAGATGAGAGCTATATACTTGGCATGAATGTAGTCCTAGTGGGACTAGGCAAACCTGGTTGGGAACTAGGTTAACTCCAAGGTGGTTTAACTAAGAGTTAAACACTTGGCACAAGGTGAAGTCCTAGTGGGACTAGGAAAACCTAGTTGGGAACTAGGTTAAGTCTAAGATGAGTCAGTTGGGAGCTAAACACTTGGCATGAGACAGAAAGTCCAAGTAGGTCAAAGATTGACCGGACACTTGGTGAAGAAGTCCCAATAGGTCTAGGTTGACTAGATATTGGGCAATGAGAAGTCCCAACAGGTCATGAATAACTAGATGTTAGACAAAGGAAATCCTGGTAGGTTAAGGTTAACCAAATACAAGGCAAGACCTGAATTCAGGCCAGAAAAGGCTAAATTTAGGGTTACTAGTCGATTGACACTTTCTTCCAATCGATTAGTAAACCCTAAACTCAGATTCTGGGTTTTGGGCATAAGTCAATCAATTGACCTAAGAATCCAATTAATTAAGGTTCGAGCAGCCAATCAATTGCAGCAAACCAAAATTACGTGAAGAGATGTTGCTACATAATTGATTGGGCTTTAGGCCCAAATAATTGGTAGAAGCTTTCTCATGAACAGAAGCCTTCCCAATCGATTGGGGCAGTTCCAATCGATTGGAGCAATCAATTGGGAGTTATTTGTCGAGTGAACAGAAAGCTTGTGAATCGATTGAGGCAATCAATTCAGGCCTTACCAATCAATTGGGAGAAGAAAATCATGAGCGAATAGTGTGTTTGTTGCAAGAGAACAGAAGAGGTTGTAATCGATTGATCAATCAATTAAAGGTTGTCCAATTGATTGGGTGATCGATTAGGGCCAATTTATCGAGAGAACAGAAAGCTTTTGAATCGATTGGGTGATCGATTAAGAAGTTCATAATTGATTAACTTGGTTCATCAATCGATTAGACATTCAAAAAAAGAGTCATTAAACGGGCAAATCTGACGTGGTAATCGATTGGTGAGTAAGGCTAATCGATTCAGCAACCCTAAATTAGCAGGATAAAAGGGTTTTGCATGGATAAAAGCGGTAGTTTTTGAGTCTTCTCCACAAGCTCTCAATGCCAGTTCTAGCAAGGTTAGAGGTGAAGTGCTAGTGCATTTCCAACCTACAAGAGGCATTCTAAAGCAACAAACAAGCATCACAAGCAAATGTTCTTCATTGTAGAGATTTCCATTGTATTTGCTTTCTCTTTTTGCTTGTATTTGTTGTAAGTTTGTGTTGAGTTTGTACGAGGCTTCTTCGGCTCCAAGAAGAAGGTTTTTATAGTGTATCTGTGAGTGAAGAGAGTGGACC
>JBBUKS010000055.1:5478672-5500582 GCA_038050645.1 Hedychium gardnerianum | reverse complement strand
AAGCGAATCGACGGGCTCAGTACATCCGAGGGATGAGAAGCTGCGGAAGAGTACACCAGTGGAGCGAGAAGGATGCGGTCAGAGGGACGCGAGGCGAGAATGACGTGATCAGAGGGACGAGAAGCCAGGGAGGAAGCATGCTCGAGGAGAAAGCTTGAGTTGGTTCGGGTGAGCTCAACTCTGGACGGCTGGATAATCACCCAAGGTGACCAGAGAAGACCCGAGGCGCCTCTGTGTCTTAAAGGTTCCTCGGAAGAAAAGGTGCGTGAGGCTCCTCGGTTCAATGGAGGCGCCTCAAGCGCTGACTGATGGAGGCGCCCCCAATCCTTGGAGGCGCCCCCAATCCTTGGAGGCGCCCCACCCGCTATTTGGATGAAGGTGCCTCAGACTAATGGAGGCGCCCCCGTTCATCGAGATCATCGCAGAAGACTTGCCACAGAAGATCAGATCTGGAAGCTGAGTCAACTCAACCGAGGCGCCCCCAACTCTTAGAGGGCGCCCCCAGCGCTGCCAGATCACCAATGGATCTGTTTCGATCCATTGAAGGCGCCCCCAATCAATGGAGGCGCCCCCGTGACTGTCACGTCAGTAAAACGGTCACCTCGACCGGTTTGCTAT
The DNA here is from genome assembly GCA_038050645.1 of Hedychium gardnerianum. NCBI lineage: Eukaryota > Viridiplantae > Streptophyta > Magnoliopsida > Zingiberales > Zingiberaceae > Hedychium > Hedychium gardnerianum. The sequence continues at coordinate 5,499,964 of JBBUKS010000055.1, read as the reverse complement.
AAATAGAGGTTGTGACATCTTGTTTTTATCATCACACTTAGTTCTAAACTTCCAATCCTCTGTAAAGTCAAGTCTACGCTGTCAAAGTCTGTAAGAGACTACTCCGCCTTCAACAAATGAGATTCTTAGTGTGCTTTACTGTCTTGGATTAACAATCAATTAGGTTGTAACTAAGTAAATCTATGAGCCTCCCTTTCTTTTATGTTACTTATTTTTTTTAACTGACATGTGTATCCTTGCTTAGAAAGAAGAAAGAAAAATAATCCTTTTCATTTTCAAGGTTATTCAACCCCCTCTAGGCAGTCGACTCGTTCCTACAACAGGAAGTCGATTGAATCATCTTTGTGTTAGACCCAAAAGCATCGTCAGGAAGACTCAGCACTTTATGTCATCCGTGTATTGGTGCAACAAGGAGGCATTCTCGAACTTGCATATATGATCCTCCGGATCAGCGTCCCCATTATACTCTCCGATTTGTAGTGCTCGAAAATGTCAAGGCAATTCGTCCTGCATAATATTTTTGGAGAAAGGGGGACCAGGAGAAACTCTCGTTCTGCTAGTCATGATGCTTTCTCTCTTTAGAGGGCCTTGATGCGAGATCTTCCTAGAAGATTCTGAGGATGATTCTTGTGCTATGGATGAGCCTTCTTGGGTGGGAATCACCCCACGATGTGTTTCCCCAGGCAATGTTGTCCCGGGGCCAAGCGTTGGTGGTGCTCCCATCGACCCAGATGGAACGCCTCTGAAGGTAGGTGCAGACGGTGTGAGTGGTCGTGGTTGTCTTTGTAGTACCGTCTGTATTATCACGGCAACTAATTTAAATCCCCCGTCGTCATAGCGATAACATTAGATGGGCCGGTGTCACTCATCGTATCGTCCTAGTTCAGGTCTTAACTTAGTATTCTCACAGACGATGTCAATTTGATCCTGCCTAGGAACGTCAGTGAGTGAGCCATCGATGAGTTGGTGTCAATGTTGACTTTGTCGTCAATCGCGGGGCAACAAGAGGAACTTGGGGAGAAGCCCCCACGTGCGTCCACCTGGAAGAGGCTAGAAGAGAACGATTAGAATGACGGCTAGGGGGTTCCTCGACGTAGTCACTTTAACTCTTAAGTTAGTTGAGGTGGAATAGAGAAGATGAATACTAGTTAGGATTTGTAGATGCGTATGTGCACGTACTTGTGCCTGTAGGAGCAATTGACCTTTTATAGAGTTGTAGACTCCTTCACGTTCTCCAGGAGTCACGTTCTCCATATGTTTCGATATTTTTGCCCACGTTACCCCATTTACTCCTCTATTTACTGGGAGTAAATGATTGCGGTCCTCATGTTCTCTGCGGAGTAACGCCCACGTTATCTACATCCTTTCCGGAACGACGACTATCAGTTTCGAGAGATGCGGGGGTATTATGAGTGTAATTTTTAGGTAGTCGAGAGTTCCAGGGGTCGAGGGTCGTTAGTAGTCGAGGAGTCTCAAGAGCCAGGGACTGTTGGTAGTCATGTGGAGTCCCAGGAGTCGGGGATGTTGGTAGCCGGGGAGTCCCAGGAGTCGGGGATGTCAGTAGCCGGGGGTCGTTGGTAGCCGGGAGCCTTTGGTAGTCGGGGGTTGTTAGTAGCCGAGAGTCTTAGGGGTCGAGGGTCGTTGGTAGCCAAGGAATCCCAAGAGTCGGGGTTGTTGGTAGCCTGAAGTCCCAGGAGTCGCAGGAGTCGGGGCTATTAGTAGTCCTGGGTCATTGGTAGTCGAGAATCCTAAGAGCTGGAGCCGTTGGTAGCTGGAGATCTCAGGAGCCGGGGTTGTTAATAATCTTTGATTGTTAGTTTTACTTTTATATTAACTTTCTTATTATGTGATTCCTCCCTACTTACTGTTCATATTAGTACGTTAAGAATGATGGACAAAGAGCGGATTGGAGTGGAGTGGAAATATTTTAGTTGTTTATTTGCTCCAAGCGAGGAGGAAAATAATGAGAGTGAGTGGTTAATAATATGCATTTACAAAATAGTTCTCTATATTTTGCCAAGTTTTAATATTGGACAAAAGTCAAAGGACACCCTTATTTTTTTAAATCGTCAAAAGAAATCTCACTTTCATTTTTTTATAAAAAATATCACATTATCTTATAAAATAATATAATTATCTTTTAATATATTATTTAATAATATTATATTATTTTTATTATTGTCTCGCCTATATTTCGAGTCTAAATCATAAATCAATCGGAGATATTATAATAATTATGAAATCATAGTTGTTATACATGTTGTAATAATTATAGTTTTGTAATTACTATACATGTTATAACAGTTAAAGTTTCGTAGCCGCGACAATTATAACAATTATAGTAATTATGATTTCGTAACTACTACAATATGAAAATAACTTTAATAAAAAAAATTTAAAAATTTTGAAGCTAACGAAAAGACTTTAAAGCTTACCTAACATTGTGCTACGGGTTCAATCTAAATCAAAAATTATAATCTCTCAAAACTTATCATTAATTCACAAGATAACAACTATAATTTCATAATTATTACAATTATATAGCAGCTACAAAATCATAGTTACTATAATTATGCAGTAGTTATATGTTTATAATTGTTATAGTTGTGTAGTAATTACAAATTTGTAATTATTATAATACGTCTTCGGTTCAGAATTTAGATGAAAAATATAAGTGAAAGATAATAATAAAAATAGTATAATAAAGAATAATTAAATAATTATATATACGATGAGATTTTATTTTGATAAAAAAATTAAAATGAGATATGATTTAAAAGAAAAATGTCCTTTTGACTTTTAACGCACTAATATTAGAAAATAAATGGAGTAAATTAGAACTCTTGATAGTTTATTTATAATAGGAGAATTTTCAAAAGGGCAAATAATTAATTCCATGAAAAATGTTTTTAAAAATCCATAAAATAAAAGGATCCGTGAAATAAGAAAAAAGAAGCCATTTTTCTTCTACTCTCTCTCTCTCGGTCTCCTCCTCCTCCGTCTTCCTCCCACCGCCGTCGCCGAAGCATGACCAGCTCCTCCGCTCCTTCTCGTAAGGTCAGTCCGATCCTCCTCCTCCTTCTCTTCACGCTCTCCCTCTCTAATCTTCTTCAATCTCCCTTCGTTCGTCACTCTTCGCAAAATCCCCCTTCTAAGCGGGACGAATTTGGTCGGATCCTTCGCAGGCGCTGAGTAAGATCGCGTGCAACAGGCTCCAGAAGGAGATTGTGGAATGGCAGGTCAACCCCCCTTCCGGATTCAAGCACAAGGTCACCGATAACATCCAAAGGTTGGACCTTTACCCTTGCCCTCACTTTCATCCATCCGCTTCTCATTTCCTGGATCAATTTTCACTTTTTACTTGTTCTCCATGAGCAAAGGTGGGTTATTGAAGTGGTTGGAGCGGCCGGGACGCTGTATGCGAACGAGACGTACCAGCTTCAGGTCGATTTTCCCGAGCATTACCCCATGGAAGCCCCGCAGGTGACGAGTTCTTTACTGTTTGTTTCCTAACTTTGCGCCTTTTACGATTTATTTTTGAGATTTCTGGTTACTTCGTCTCCATTAGGTCATATTTCTTCATCCTGCGCCTCTTCATCCGCATATCTATAGCAACGGGCACATCTGTTTAGGTAAATGTCAGTTTGTGTTGGTATGAAGATCTTGATCTGATTGAGTATTAGTGATCTTATCATCCTTGCTTCTACTGACAATTTGCATATATATTCTCTATGAAGGTATCTGATTAATTTGTTGGAAATATATGACCTTTTCTCTGAATTTTGCTTGTCTGATGAACAGTCCGCTGTCTGATTTGTCCACTCAATTCAATTACAAAATTTCTCTTAGGAATACTTCTATTTGTTAATTCTTCTGCTATAGATTTCCATTGAGTAATCTCATGTTAAATCACCATCATAATCCACTGTGTTAGTCTGAACTATTTGGCTTCAGCTTGAGGAATATCATGTCCATTTCTCTCATTCTACTAATAATAGGAACAGAGCAATACAATAAACTGGTATAAAAGGCTCTCTATGAGGATTGAAACCTGATATTGAGGATGTGAGAAGATGCCTCTACCATCTAATACAGCAGGACGTGACATGTTTACTTCTTTTTAGGCTATGCATCCTTTCCGCCTAGCATATACTCTCTTGTGGCTTAAGGAAATTTTCGGATAATTTTAGCTCATCTCTCTTCTTAATGCACATCTTCCATGTGAGAACTGAAAGGAAAAGAAATCTTTACAAACAAGCTTTGTGAAATATCCTGTTTGTCAGCTAGTCTATGAGGGAGTTCTACAGTAAGTGATTGAGCATATAAATATGGAAGTCCAATATTTCTTTTGTCACTGATTTTTTTTTTTTGTAGTTGTTCAAAGTCCCTTGCCGATATATTCTTCTCACTTTTTTTTTTCAGTCGCAAGGTTCATAGTTTCAAGGTTGGTTTCAGAGTTTAGTTTGGTGATTAAAGTATAACTAGGGACATTTAGTTTAGTTTTTTTGCTGAAGAAATGCAACAAGAAATTTATGAATGATAGAAAATCACCAAAATAACAGACTATGAAGTAAACAATAATTACTTTAGGCTAAAAGGTAATCTGAAGTCATTATGTTAGAGCATCCATATTAGATACCATAAATAAAATTTTTACTTTAAATTTTACATTTTACTTAAAAAAAAATCCTGCATCAAGTATCCTATCCATTCCCTAAATTTAGATTTGATGAACAATAGTTCTTTAAATTTAGGTAATGAAATCTCATCCCTAAACATTAAATATTATTCCCACCCACGTTTGCATTAAATATTATTCCCACCATTAACATAGATAATATTAAAAAATTATAGAGGAGAGAGAAATAATAATAAATAAATAAAGATATGATAAATTATAGGGAAGCTGATGTATTGTGTAGTAAAAATAGATATTCAAATTTAAATAAAGTAGTTCTTTTATCCTAAATTTTAAATTTTGTTTAGGAAATCTGATGTGGATGCTCTTATGCTTGGTTCTTAATCCATTCTCAACTGAAAATTATTTGATAGACTTGATTGACAATCTGATGCTGATTCTAAGGATGAAGTTCTTAAATAATATAATATTATGCTGTTTGCTGGGATTATCTGAGATTACCTGAGTTGAGGGGTTTTCACATGTGATTTGGGAATAACTAATCTTTGTCGATGCTGGTACCTTATATTGAAATGCTTTTAACATTCGACCACTCAAATAAATACGACAAACCAGAAGCCATGGACCATCAAAAGTTATGCCGCATATGGAAGTTATTTTGTTCTTAGCCATGGAGGAAAAAAACCTTCTAAGCTATATCTATCTAAAGATCGTCTCTTTGTTCAACTGGTGAATTGCTTTGAGTAGAGCTGAAAATGAGCCATGCTGCTCATGTTAATTAGGAGAGTGGTTCAGTAGAAGCCTACCTCGCTGAGCCAAATCTGAACTTTGGTATTAGGCCCGGTCACTAAAACATAAATGGTTTTAGTTTGAACAGTAATAATGAAGATAGTTTTGAACAAAATGGTATAGAAAGGCGAAAAGCAAGATGCAGAAAATATTGTTATTAAAAGAGGGGATTAGAATGTGGTAGAAGTAGAATGAAGAGAAGAATTTAATAGTTTTTATCCTAAAATCATGGAGAAGTACTTCCATGTGAAGGAGCTCGGTAAAAGTACCTTGTCGATAGATGTGTATCTATGTTTCTTTCATATGATATAATTTAGTGATAGTGTTGGAACCAAAAATTGTGTGTTAACATCCATTTCTTGCTAATAATGCAGAACTTGTAACTCCATTGAATCGTTGCTGCGAAACCTTTTAACTTGTACAATGTTCCTGTATCTATGAAGCACAGGGAACATTTTGCAGTTTGTATTTTGTTGAGAATTACTCTCTTGATGTTTCCGATGGCAGATATACTTTACGACTCTTGGTCACCAGCAATGACGGTGAGCTCAATTTGCATCAGCATCTTGTCCATGTTATCAAGCTCACCTGCAAAGGTATATCTACACATCCCCGTGTATCCCCGACCACCTCCATACCAATTTCTATATCGTATTATGGACGAACACTTTCTTTTATGTGGCAGCAATGCCCTGCCGATAACGACCGGTACGTGAAGAATTGTAGGAACGGTCGGTCTCCTAAAGAAACAAGATGGTGGTTCCATGACGACAAGGTATGATTGCTTGTGATGCTGCTTCATTCTCATGCTAGAACCCGTTGCCCGCCATTCGACATTGCTTTGAGAGAGCAGGAAGATCAAATCATGCAAGGTTTCAGATTGTGTACCAGTTTGCATAATCTGATTTCTGTAAAGAAAATAAAGTAATAAGCATGAATCTTGATCTACCATTAGAGAAGCACTTGGAACTCTTTAGGTCAAATATGTATATAGTTGATCTCCATGACAGTGAAATGCCACCTGTGTGCCACGTCATGTTTTCATTAAGTCATGAGTTAAATGACAATATAAAGACCTGATTATTAACCATAATCTTGCACTCATGCTCCATTTAAACAGGTCAGATCAGAGTTTTTGGAAGATTACTAAAAAAAAGAATTTCTATACATCCTCAATATTTTTGAATTTGTTATATATTTTCATTTGAAACATTCACAAATATATATTTGTGAAGGTTCATTTCATCACTCAAGCTTACTTTTTTTTTAAAAAAAAAATATTTTCCTAAAATTTTAAAATCATTAAATGCATCAACAAATTGAAAATTATCATTTTATTCTCCAAGTACTAGCGTTGTTATAGCATTACTGAGGGAATCCTTTATTACCCTTTTCATCAAAAGAATATTTTTCAAAAAAAGTATTAAAATAATGTTTAGTATATTTTTTATTGTGAAAATACTTTTATTTCAATGCGTGTAGTGGTTGTTTTTTTTATATATTATAGCAGTTATCTTGCAGCCATTATAACACTTTTTGAAAAAACAGAGTGTTCTTTGACGAAAATGATACTGTAAGGCGCCCTTTTCATTTTTAATTTTATAAGTTTAAATAATTTTTATTAATTAATAAAGAATATTTTGGTATAATTTTTTTTTATAAAATTGAAGTGCTACACTAGAACAAAGATATTTTTATAATGAGAAATTTATTGAGGTGATATTTTTATTTTTTAAAAAAAAGATGAACATTGACGGAAATAATAATAATGACAATAAAGAATGTTTTTTTCTTTAATTTCACATATAATATAGATTGCAAATAATTTGAATCTTTAGAGATGACATTTATGTCATTTATCAATACTAAACTAATGAGGATCGATTAAATTAAATTAATCAATCAAAGTTACAAATTCAATTCGATGATTTGAAAATTTATTTATTTTTCTTAAAATATTGATTATTTTGATTAAATTGATTCCGTCTCAATTTTAAAAATAATTAAATTGATTAAATTAAATTTGACTATGTCCGAATCAAAATTGGGAGTTTAAAACTTCTAATTCATGACTCTCCTTCTCTTGAGTCTCGATTTAATCGAAAGTTTAATTATTTTAATTTTCAACTTATTTAACGGATGTTTTATTAATTCAGTTTGTTCGATTTTTGTATGAAAGTTTGATCAGTTTGGTTAAGTAAAAAAAAATTGATTAGTTCGATTTCGATTTAAATGATTTGATAGTTTAATTATTAACCAATTGCTCAACCTAAATTTGTTATTTATGTTAATATAAATTTATAGAAACTAATTAAAAATTATTTTTCACAATTTTTAAGATTACTTAAAAGTTCAATTCGATAATTTGAAAATTTATTTATTTTTCTTTAATATTGATTATTTCAATTCTCAATTTTAAAATGTTTTATTCAATTAAAACTGATTAAATCAATTAAATTAAATTCGATTATGTCTGAATCAAAATTGGGAGTTTAAAACTCTTAATTCATTCATTACTCTCCTCCTCTCTCAAGTCTTGATTTAATCAAAAGTTTGATTATTTTGATTTTAACAAATGTTTTATTTATTTAGTTTGTTTGATTTTTTATGAAAGTTTGATCAGTTTGATTAGGTTAAAAAAACATTGATTGGTTAGATTTTGATTTAAACGGTTTGATCAGTTCAATTATTAACCAATTGTTCACCCCTAAATTTGTTATTTATGTTAATCTAAATTTATAGAAACTAATAAAAAAATATTTTTAAAAATATTTTTCACAATTTCTAAGATTACTTATATTTTAAAAAAGATTAAGCTATGTAATATAAAATCTTCTTAAAGTTATTATAATCAATTCAAATTGTTAAATAAATCAATCCATGTCATCCACTCGAGTATTTAAGTCGGGCCATAGATTTTATATTTGTTAATCATATTTCAAATCGAGTCGTATAATATTATCAATAATATCCAATATTTACTAGCCCTAATCTCTATGATGACTTCATCACCTATACTAATCACCATGATGGAAATTAGGCAAAGAGTGTGGAACTCTTATGTCATATCACCACCAAACCTTCCTAGTTCACTAATAACAATAATATTATTTTTTTTACTTCCTTTGTGGTTATTTCTCCAAAGCATCCATCACCAAATCCCACTTCCAACAGATCAAAGATTTCCTCAAAACTAATAAGTTGGTGATGGTGGAAAAGCAAATGGAATCCTCAATCAAATCTTTCACAAGCACTTTGAAGGTCCATGTAGCAACTATCAAGGGAAGTGATGAGGCAATCAACCATTACATTAAAATAACAGAAGAGTTAGGCTTCACATGAGATAGATAAATAGATAGATAATGTGTGACGGTACGACTTACAGTGACTTGAATGACTAATTTGCATCAGTGAGTGTTTTTGGATTTGGACTCTTTTGGATCGAGAAATTATTTGTATTTCCACACTTTTTCTCTTCTTTCGGCCAGTTAAATCTTTAGTTTCTATCTTCTGTAATGGTCTCCTTCCCTAGTAAATAGAATGCTGCAACTATCTTCTCTTTCAATTTTATATCTTCCCCCTGATACCTATCTCTTCACTTTTCTCTTTCCCTAGTAAACAGACCCTAGCGCAATCCAACTGATCAAAGACTAAGAACACTACCAAGAGTATAGCATATATGATATATAAACGCAACGGATCACTGCATTTGTCTATGTGCGACTAATCGGTGTGAAGAATCTTAACTTCAACATGTTCTATGAGTCTACCTTTGATACTATATTGAATTGAGTGAAGTTGATTGTATCCTAAAATGACTAGTCACTTGAGAGAGGGAGTCGACGATTGATGTCTAAAATGTACAACATAATGAACCACCAAACTTGTCTAATTTGCAGTAGGTTAGAGAAGCCTCCTGATCGAGAAATGGGCCACTAAGGAAGCACACAAGTACTGGCACAGCCTTATCTTTGTTCTATCAGAGAGGTCTGGTGGACAACAACACGCAGGCATCGAGCAATGGCATGAAATGATCGAAAGTGCAGACAAAGTGGAGACTCTTACCTAAATGAAGTGTCATGCAGAAGCACAAAACTCCACTGCCTGACTCATTCTCCATTCTCAACTTCACAAAGTTCTGCTTTTGTGACATTGATTTGAATAACATTTTAATACATTAGCACTCGCTCGAGGATGAAGATGATGGAATTTGGTGCAGCTCGGGTCCGACCCTTGACATGTGGTGTTGTGACCCCCCAAAAGGAAGGTGATATGAGGCAGCATTACTGATGATGAAATTTCTTTTAAAGTTGTTACATCTGGGCAGGCTGAGTTAGCAATCGGGTGTGGTTGTGCTCGTCTTCGTAGGTGACAATGAACATCGAAGGGTCTTCCACGCACCTTTCGACATGTTTCCTTGCAGGGCAGCCCCTCATGTTGCTGCATTTATAGTATCCCCTGGAATTGTATTTTCAGATAAAATTCAGTTATGAAATTTTCACCGAAACAAAAGAATTAGCAGTTTCACACAACAAAAACATAAACAAAAACTCCAATTGTCGATTGTGCTTATAACCTTGTTAGTTAGTTAGTAACGATAAAATACCTAGGATAAGGGGAACCCTTTATTGGCTTTTGCCCATACTTCCTCCAAGAATAGTCGTCGGAAGGGATGTTAGCGTGCTTATTACTGATAGCAGGCACCTTAATGGACCTCTTAACTCTTAGCTTCCTACAAACAATACATGTGACAACCATTAAACTGAATGCCTTGAACCATAAGTCTCATTTAACATCCATAACTTTACCTTCTCTTCGAGCAATGGCACTGACCAGTCGTGGCACATTTTCCATTTCCATCTTCCCCGATACACACACACCTCCGCTTAGGAGGATGGTGTAGGTTCATTGGATCAGATGAAACTGATCCACCAATTAGATGGAATGGTTTTCCATCCATGCTCAGCGACGACAAGAAGGATCTAGTGGTTGAGGCAGACGGCGTGTGACTCGAACCCTCAAATTTGAAGTCAATGATGCAATTACTCCTCTGAAACATGTCTTCCTGAAGATTCATCTTCTGGGGAAACCGAAACCTTGGATCATGCTGCGATTGGTGCTGAAGAATTTGGTGTTCACTCGGAGACAAGGCTTGTCGATTGAGTTGGTTCTCAAGGAAGCTTCTTTGAGATGCTCGGAATGGGTTCGTAGCACTCGAATCCAAAACTTGTATTTTCGCCTCTAAAATTTCTCTGTGGAGTTGTGGTGGGTTGGAAGTGTGATCCATCTTGGGCAACAATTGATGGTCCGATAAGAGCTTATGATTGGAAGTGGATGTGACTTTGTTGCCAACCCTAATTCTTCCATGGCCAGAACTTTTGCCCAGCAAAGATATCACCTTTCTGAAATCTGCAATAGCATCTCCTGTCTGAGACAACAAATTTCCAGATTGGGATTGAACTTGAGGCCGGGAGAGGAGGCCCAAGACTCTGTGGCAGCTCTCCACTGCAGCTCTGTTTGCTTTCTCCACCTCCTCCATCTCTAAATCAACCCTAAAAATCCCATCTTTAGGGCATCAGTGGAATATGAGAAGTCCCGACTGCAAACAACAAGAACGGTCTAAGAATCTGCCCATTTAGAGGCTAAAGCTGATTGAGTTAGATAAGAAGGGATCTAAACGAAGAACAACAAATTATATTACAGCAATTTGTTCACGTAAAAGACACGACGTTGAAACCAAAACATGCTTCAGATGATCAAAGAAAAAACAGAAGAAAAAAAAATCATCAAGGTCGTATTTTGGCCACGGAAAGAACTGACCTTGGAGGCGAGAAGTAGGAGCCCTAGAGTTAGGTGGTGGCAGCGGTGGTGGCGGCGGCGGTGGCGGCCTTCCGATGGCGTCCGTGAGGTTGGGAGTTGTGAAGGGAAGCACAAACAGCAGAAGCGGTTTGCCTCCTCTTCATTACTTTAATACGCGGGTCGAGGAGCACGAAGATGTTATATTTAGTAATAAGAGGGGCTTATTTTTAAAATTGTTCTCTTTTGAATTTTGCCCCCTGGATTTCACATAAGTTCCAGAACGTCCCTTAAAGAAAATATACGAAAATTAAAAGGACTCCCTTAATTATTAAAATCGTCAACAAAACTCTCTATTTTTTTAAAAAAAAAGAAAAGTTATCCCATTATATTTCTCATACTAAATATATTCTTATTCTAGTTCTACAACGTATAGTAATTAAAAATAACTATTATATGAGTGTACAAATCTATGTTGGACAGTATAAAAGTACGTAAATTCATATTTATAGTATATTAAAAATATTTTCTAATAAGACACTTTATTTTATAAAAAACGAATTGTTATATTATATAAAAATTAATTAATTAAATTAAATTAAAAATTTATACATAAAATACTATTATATTGAACTTGATTAAAATTATTCAAACTTGATTAAAATCATAATAACTAATTAATAATTATTATAATATTATAACAATCAATTAATCATTATTACAATAATTTTATAATGAATTTAATCATATTGAAACGGTTTTGATAAGTTTAAATCATTTAAACCGGTTAATAAAGAACTTTTATATTTAATTTTTTTTATGTCACAATGATATATATTAACATAAAGGTATCTTTGTATGAGAAATATGATAGAACGATCTTTTAATTTTTATTTAAAAAAGTATGATGCCCTTTGATAATTTTAATAATTGACTCTTTTTTTAATTTTTGCTCAAGAAAATAATTGACGAGTTGAATTTTATTAGCTGATAAAAGTTGATAGAAAACACACAAAAAATAATAATTTTTTTTTTTTTTGCAATTTGTCTTATTTTATGCTCCATTAAGCTATATATAAAAGTTGATAGAAAACACACAAAGTCCTTTTATAAATCTTTTGGTTAAAAGTACTTTTTAAAAAAAAAACATATTATCACTATTAAAAGATAATTATTAAATAAAAACATGGTACGACTCGATCGAACATGACATGACACCTAAATGGAGCCTACGGTTCTTGGCCTAGCAAAGAGTGAAGGAGATGTCTCCTAAGTATGTTACAAAATTAAATCATTTCGAGTATAATTCATAAGTCAAAGTGAAATATAAATTTTTTTTTATATGAAACTATAAATATAAATTTTCTTATCTTTCACCTTCCTCTCTCTTTTCTTCAATTTCCCCCCCCTCTATTTGTTTCCATGATTGATGTTTTCCCCTCTCTTTAAATACTATGATGTGTATTAGTTTTCTCAAAATAAATACATCATCAATAAATTATATGAATTTTTACTTCAGAATAATCACTTTAATCGTTGTCAATAATCCTACTTCTTAATTAAATGATTTGTATTAGTTTTTTTTTAAATAAATACATTATGATGTGTATTAGTTTTCTCAAAATAAATACATCATCAATAAATTATATGAATTTTTCTTCAGAATAATCACTTTAATCGTTGTCACTAATCCTACTTCTTAATTAAATGATTTGTTTCTAAAACACTTTTTACCTTAAAATAAAAACATCAATGCTAAATTTTCTCCAAATTCCATTTGCATCTTTTCCGATGCGAAATAAAAAAAAAAGGAAACAGGAGGTGAAAGATCCCATTAAATGAAACAAATTTGGAAAATATTAGATTGGATCAGAATCCAACGCTTTGAGATAATGATTATGTCGGATACTAATTAAGCAAATAATTTTGACATCGACACGATTAGAATCACTCGATTGCCCAAAGATACCCCTGTATTCTTAAGCATGATAAAAATCATTTTTTTTTACAAAAAAAAGCCGATTTAGTCGTTAAGAAAAGTAAAAATATGAGGTGGATAAGTCAACGTTTCATCTATCGCATTAAAAATCCTGATATTATTATTATTCTTATTCTTATTATTATTATTATTGTCACACGTGCTATTTTATTATATGATTTTTTTTACTTCCACCACATTCTCATATTGGCCCTTAAATTATGCAAAATGATGGTAAATTTTTGGCGACAAAATTGCAAAATTTATTAATTTATGACAAATAAATGTGGCATTTGTTTTAATAAATTATTAACGTGGGCTCAATAAAAAGTTTGGTAAAATTTTTAATAAATAAATTTAATAAGACAATAAATAAACTCGGACACAATTTTAACTATTTGAATATTTAAATTTAAACATATATTTCTAATATTTCATTTGAAAAATGAGACATAAATCTATTGTAACAATCCACCTATAAGACATAAATATTTAAAGCGATTATGACTCCCGTTTGAAGTTTTCTAAAGCACGCACCTAATTTTTTTTTTCAAATTATTAAACCACGCACTAATTATTCAAAATACTCTTTCTCTCTACTATTTGTCTTCCTCTTGCCCTCTATCCGACGTTTTCTTAATTTTTTAAATATCTAAAAATTAAATCATAATTTTAATAAATTAACCAATAAATTTCTTACAATTGACCTAAGAACATCATATTAATTGATCACCCGCGAACACTTTTTCATTTATCCAAAACATCAAACTAATAGATCATTCATTACGAGCTCTTTTCAATTTATTTTAATAATTGATTAAAATTAATTAACATAAATTAAATATTTAATATTAATTAAAAAAAATAATCTCTTAAAAAGGTTGTGAAGATAGCCAACCATGAAATCATGGCCGAGCCAAGTTGGTTGTGAAATGACAACTGAGCTAGACTGCTCGACAAGCTCAATTATAATTTCGCAACGGGTCTCCGCCACCTCTTCAAATAGCTCCCAGTCAGAAGGCAAAGGTAGACGGTGAAAGAAAAGAATATTTTTAAGAAATCAGATTGTGATTTAGTAACATTTAAATAAAAAATTATGATTTGAGTAAGATTTTGTTTGATATTTTAGGTATTCAGATTCAATTAATTTAGGAGACGGACAACCTTCTCCTTAATTTATCTATCAAATAAATTCGAAAGCACAAACACGTCGCCTCACTCAACCATTAAAGTCCTAAATTTTTTATCCTTCTGTCTTATTTGCTAAGACAAGAAATGGACCACTTCACAAATGCACCTCAGCTATTGTGCATAACTTCTGGTTCCAACAATAATTATCAACGTCTATCTAGTCCCTATTTTATTTAATGTTTCATTTCATACCAAACAAAAATAAATAAAATAAAATCCAACAAATGTTACTTTTTAAACTAAACAAATAAACTGTAAAATTTTATTTTCCAGAAAAATATAACTAACTAACTAACCCATGCATGCACATAGAAATATATCCCACTCCATAATCATAAAAGTTTCAAGTAATATCTATTAAATGAGCTAGTAAGTCAAAAATAAACGTAGATAAATGGATAAATAAAAAAAAAAAATCTAAGTAGAGAGTAAGGCAACAATATAGAATCCACACATGTATGAAACTTGAGGCAACCACAAGCATACCTTTCGAAGCATTTAATGAATCCACACATTTTCACATGCATTTTCTTGTGAACTCAATTATTGCAATAAAACAGTCGAAACATAATAAGGGCAATGTATTAGAAGGGTCTCTTTCTCTGTATAAATGCACCTCTCATCCTTCATAAGTTGTGTGTGCATTGACATTGTCTTCTTCTTCAAACTCTAGACTTCAAGAGGTTAGCAATGGTGAGACACTTCTTATTCTACAATACTTCAATTTGTTGTCTTTTTTCTTGTAGAAATAGTTTCGTTTACGGTTTTCATTCTTGTATTCGGCATTATTTTTTATGTTTCAAAATTTTCAATCAAGTCGAGTTAGTATAATTTTTCAAACATTCCTCGCTCTAAAGCTTCTTCCCTCTTGTTCAAGTAAATAACTTGTAGGATTCCTACTCTTCTCTTCTCTCTTCCTACTAAGTGTGTTCCTCCTCGCCCGGAAACAAAGTGAGGCTCTATTTTTTTTTTTTTTTTAGTATCATAAGATAATTTATTTCCTATCAATATAGGCTCGAATGAACAACTACAGCGACTACAACATGGGCCAAGGATCCAATTGGGAGAGGATGCGCCCCTCCAGCAACACGGGCCAAGGGCCGAATTGGGATGGGGCGAGGACAGCTACTGATATCACAAGGATTGAAATCTACTCAAGGGGAGCAATTGAGACGGTTAAAGTACATTATCCTAATCAAGAGTTTTCAATTTTTCCTAATCCTTCTGCTAATTACTCTGGGGAAGTACCAAGCAACTATGGACCAAACAAGGTATGAATAATTTGCTCTTTCTCATCTTTCTTCTTCCAAGTTTAATTATGATACATACCACTAGATTGGAGCAATCAAGGTCGGTGATTGGGGCGCCAACGTCGGCAACCAATGGGACATGGGGCCAGTGAACAATATCACAAGCATCAAGATCCATTCTGGGGCCGTTGTAGACTCGATCGAATTTACTTACTTGATGAACGCGTCCATCCAATCGACTCCAAGATATGGTGGACGAGGCGGTAACCCAGTGCAAGTTCGTTATTGCTTCTTTTAATTTTACTATCTATCATCCAAATTAAACTAATTTATTTATTTTTCTCTCTCTTTTTGTTTTTTTGTTTTAGATTGATCTCAAAGAGGGAGAGTACCTCAGCTGCATGAGAGGCTACATAATTTTAAACTACCAGGGATTGCCTTGCATAAGCCAAATCATATTTGAGACCAACTTAGGGAATTATGGGCCCTATGGGAAAGGGAGTGGGGTCCCCTTTGCCCTTCCTGTGCTACAAGGCAAAATTGTGGGTTTCTTTGGCCGTGCAGGGGACTTCATCACCTCAATTGGCTGCTACATTATTCCTAATTGATCTGATTAATTGTAAAAATTAAGGGTTGGATTAGGTTTCATGGAAGAGTATTTGGAGATAATGTTAGCACTAATTAAATGTTGTAATAATACCTAAATAATGGCAGTAGATTTGGTGGCAAAACATTTATTTATTGGTGATCTGTGAGCTATTGATTTAATTTCAGTTTACTTTGTGTTTAGTATTTGACCAAAACTAGAAGTCGATCAAATCCCATGAGGGTTTTGGCTGATCCAATCAACAAGTCATGGCCCAATATTCTCCACAATTATTTTGCCTCTTAATTGCTATCAAAACACAAATATAGTGTCAAACCTACAGCTATTGAACTCAGACTCAGGTATGAATATCTAAAAAAATTTATGCAATGAACAAATGAACAAATGAACAAATGAACAAATGAAAAGGGTTTAGGGTAAACCTTCGAATCACCTTTCATATTGAAAAGGTATGAGAAAAACCATGTGCTTATAAGGGAAAGACATATTCATTGGTACGAGGCCTTTTGGATAGAGCCCAAGAGCAAAACCATGAGGGCTTAGGTCCAAAGTAGACAATATCATACTATTGTGGAGATATCTAAATTCCTTCTGTCATAACAATTAGTATCAGAGCCCGAACTGCCAGAAGGTCTAACCACCGACTGTGCACAAGAGCTATGGTCCAATCGAGCCATGTGAGTAGAATATTGACCTCAAACAAAGGAAGTAGTCCGGATCAAGAGGACCAGACACCAGACAAAGAAGTCCTAATTGCGACTAGGCAAAGAAATCCTAATAGGTCGGGTGGACCGAAGGGCATGAAGTCCTGGTGGATCGAGGATCGGACGAGGAGGACCCTGTGGTCCTTCGTTTGAGGAGGGAATTGTTGGGGTTGCAAGGTTGCAAACAAAGTTTCACATTAAAACTACATGAGAAAGATCATGGGCTTATAAGGGAAAGATATTTTAATTGGTATGAAGCCTTTTGGGTAGAGCCCAAGAGTAAAACCATAAGAGTCTAGGCCCAAAGTGAACAATGTCATACCATTATGGAGATATCTAAATTCCTTCGGTCCTAACAGATCCATCTTTAAGAATTCATTAAGCCAGAAAGTTAACCGTACGTCGACAAACACCAATTGGTCGTGGCACATGATACCCACCTGAATTCACCACCAAATAAGAGATCCATGTAAATTATAACTAAGATATATCATACATGAAAATTTCTAGTCAATAGTTATACGAGATGACAAGAGAAAAATCGACAATGACATATTGTTCAGTTATATATCAATTGACTTCTCCAAAGTTACATCTAATAAATTTGACTACTTTTACTCGTAACTACTTTGAAATTATCAAACATCTTATAATGTTACCATCAAGTCTCAAAGTGTTTCATTCAAACCCTAACTCATGAACTTTAAGCAGACTAGCATTGCTTACCTAAGCATATGGTCAAGATCAAGCTTCCTGGAAAGGTAATTCTGGATGAAATAAACAGACAAATGCTTAAGATGCATTTTCTTATGATTTTCCATGCTTCCATCATCCTAACAGAAATGAACCATGTTTGGCGTAATGGTGAATCTTTTTCCCTGAAAAAATTGTATCGATGAGAATGAAACTATTTGCAAGAGAATGCAAGAAGAAAAAAAAGTCCATAACTTATTGGTGGTACCAAAATCAGGATAGAGTTGAAGAGAGACATATAGAAATCCAAAAGACATTGTTTAACTAAATGTCTCACATCACCTGTGGAAATGCTATCTGAGAAAAGAACAGCAATTTGTTTACAGGTTTCACCAACGGCAGTAATGCTATCAATTCAACACACAAAACCTTTTAGTTTTCTAAACAAAATCAGTTCCTGAGGCAATCCAAATGCCTCTAACAGACATTCTTGATCTTGTCCCTAACTTCGTTATTTCTTTCAAGTGGACTCAATTAGAGGAACTCTTTCGATTTTCTTTGTTTCATTGCATGTATTCACCTAATGCTTTCTTCAATCCACAAAATGAATACGGAGAAGAAAACACTTAGCGCCAAAGTGGAAAAGCCCCAACCACCAAAAAAAGGATTTCGATTCATGGAATATTCAATGCAAAGAGGATGATAGCCCGGAATAAGAAACAGACGAATCGCGTAAACCAAGATCGAGGAACCCTAGGCTAGGAACTGCACCTTGACACAACATACACAGCGAAAGAGAAGCACCTCAGATCGGAGGAAGCGGAAGCAAACGGAGGCGATAAGGCTAGGAGCGGCCCGGCGGCAGCAGCGCCTGCAGACCAAGGCACCGGAGACCACCGGCGGAGGGGCTAGCTACCCGGCCGAAAGATCGGTAGGAGTAATATCGGCATTTTGCTAAACCTACCTGACTTTTACTAATATTCAAATCATCACGCATATATTTTAATATTTATCGAATCATAAACATTAAAATTTATTTATTTATTTTTTTTAAAAAAATCAACTAATAGGAATCTCAAAAATATAATAATCTTGATAGAATCTTATAAGTACAATGAGTTTTAGGACTAAAATTTGTTAATAATTTCATCAATAAATTTTGATGGAAATTTATTAAATATCTTAAATTCATCCGAATCAATCTAAATAAAAACCAATACATTTCAAAGAGCCTCCTAAAACACATCATGTTCTTCAATTTTGATTTCACACCCTACATAAGATGATTAAGTTTCTAAAATGTATACAATAAATTTAATACGAACTTATTATTGGATTTAAGCATATCATATTGATTCAGTAACAACATCAATGTATTCCTAGCACTCTTCTAACTCTAACCATATCTAAAATTTTAAAATCTAGACATTATACAATAATCAATAATTTTGAACAAAATACATTGATGACATTAGATACATTAGAATCAATTCAAATTAAGACCAATGCACTTCTAGAAGCAAGGGACCCCAGGGCCCATTTATTTTTATATGTGACTGTTCACTCGATCAACCCTAAATCCCCAAATCAAATTCTGCGATTAGCTCGAGGGCCATTTTTTGTTTTTCATTAAAATTTATTTAGCACTGATAGATTATAATTCCTAGTTCTGTCACTGCTTAGAAGCCTCATGAATCTCACCATGCTCTCAAACTTTAATTTCACAACCTAGAAAATATGTTATAAGTTTTTGAAATTTAGACAGTTTTATGTGATTTTGATACAAACTCACTGTTAAACTTAGATATATTGTATTCGCTCAACAACACCACGAATGTATTTCTGAGACTCTTGATTTTGACCATGTCTAAAATTTTAAAATTTAATTATACGACCATTAATAAGTTTTCACCAAAATTCACTAATGACCTTATATACATCAAAATCAACTCAAACCACAACCAATGCACTCTTAGGAGCCTCCTAATTCTCATCATGCTTTCGAACCTTACTTCCATAACTTAGATAACATACTGAATTTTTAAAATTTATATAATTTTGACATAAACTCACTATAGAACTTAGACATATCGTATTCACTCAACAACAACACAAATATGTTCCTGAGACTCTAACCATATCTAAAATTTTAAATTATGATATGAACATTATATGATCATCAGTGAGTTTTCGTTAAAACTCACTAATAGCTTTAGACACGTCGGAATCAATCCAGACCATAACCAATGCACTTTTAGAAGCCTCCTGAGTCTCACTATGTTCTCAAACCTTAATTTCACAACTTAGATAGCATGCTGTGAGTTTATAAAATTTAGTCAATTTTATATAATTTTGGCATCAACTCACTATTGAACTTAGGCATATCATATTCACTTAATAACATCACTCATGTTTTCTTGGGACTCTCTTGACTTTGATCATGCTCAAAATTGTAAAATTTGAACATTGTATGACCATTAATGAGTTTTGGTCAAAACTCATTGATCATCTTAAACACATCAGAATCATCCCAAAATAAGATTAATGCACTACTAGGAGCCTCCTAAGTCTTACTACATTCTCAAATCTTAATTCGACAACTTAGAAAATATATTGTGGGTTTCTAAAATTTGATAGTTTTATGTAATTTTATATAATTTTGATACAAATTTACTGTTGAACTTAAGTATATTATATTAACTCAAAAATAATATCACTGTGTTCCTGGAACTCTTCTGATTCTAATAATATCCAAAAATTTAAAATTTGAATATTGTATGACTATTAGTAAATTTTGATCAAAACTCATTTAATGATCGTATAAACTTCAGAATCTAGGATTTTAGGTATGGTGAAATTCAAAAAGCTTCTAGGAGTGCATTAATCCTAGTTTGGATTGATTTTGATATATCTAAGGTCATTAGTTAGTTTTGGTCAAAACTCACTGATGACCTTACAATGTTTAAATTTTAAATTTTTTAAGCATGATCAGAGCCAAGAGAGTCCTAAGAACACATTGGTGATAATGTTGAGTGAATATGGTATGCCTAAGTTTAATAGTGTACTTATGCCAAAATTATATAAAACTGACTAAATTTTAGAAACTCATAACATGTTATCTGTAAGTACCCTGAGATAGTTTTAATGTGATTAATCATGTTAGGTTAGGTCCTGTGGTATTTGATCCTTGTGTCTAAGTGTGTAGGAACTTAGGAACACAAGAAGTCGAGCGGAAGACGCAGCGGACAAGAAGGATGACACGGGAAGCGAGTCGATGGGCTCGGTGCATCTGAGGGATGAGAAGTTGCGGAAGAGTACACCGGTGGAGCGAGAAGGATGCGGTTCGAGGGATGCGAGGCGAGAAGGATGCGGTTCAAGGGACAAAAAGTTGGGGAGGAAGCCTACTCAAGGAGAAGGCCTAAGTTGGGTTCGGGTGAGCTCAACTTTGGACGGCTGGACAATCACCAAAGGCGATCAGAGAAGACCAAAGGCGATCAGAGAAGACCTGAGGCACATTTGTGTCTTGGAGGCGCCTCAGAAGAAGAGGCGCGTGAGGCGCCTCGGTATGATGGAGGCGCCTCAAGCGCCCTGACGATGGAGGTGCCCCTAAGGCTCGGAGGCGTCTCAGCCGCCATTTGGATAGAG
>JBBUKS010000055.1:5460809-5471803 GCA_038050645.1 Hedychium gardnerianum | reverse complement strand
AGTATTATAAAAAGTTCCTTTTTGAGGCCATCCCAGTAGAGAGCCATTTGCATCATTTCTTGCATGATCATATGAATTCTGTAGTAGTTGGGGTTATACAGAATAAGCAAGATGCTGTTGATTATCTTACCTAGACCTTCATGTACAGGAGGCTCACTAAGAATCCGAACTACTATAATTTGCAGCGTGTCAGTCATAGGCATCTCTCTGATCACCTTTCTGAACTCGTAGAGAATGTTCCGAGGGACTTAGAAGCAAGCAGATGTGTCGCAATCGAGGAGGATATGTACCTTAAACCACTGAATCTTGTCTTAATTGCTTCATATTATTACATCAGTTACACCACTATTGAACGATTCAGTTCCTCCATAACTTCCAAAACTAAGATGAAAGATCTCCTGGATATTTTGGCATCAGCTACAGAGTATGCACAGCTTGCCATTAGACCTGGTGAGGAAGAACTGATTAGAAAGTCGATCAACCATCAGAGGTTTTCCTTTGAGAACCCTAAATGCACTGATCCTCGTGTTAAAGCAAAAGCTCTACTGCAAGCTCACTTCTCACGACACACAGTGGTAGGGAGCCTTGCAGCAGACCAGCGAGAAGTTCTCCGTTCTGCTCATAGATTGCTTCAAGCTATGGTTGATGTTATATCAAGCAATGGATGGCTAAATCTTGACCTTTCTGCAATGGAGTTGAGTCAAATGGTCACCCAGGGCATGTGGGATCGGGATTCCATGCTTTTACAAATTCCTCATTTCACTAAGGAGTTGGTTAAGAGATGCCAAGAAAACCCAGGGAGGAGTATTGAGAATTGTTGCAAATGTCAGATTCCCAGTTGCTTGATATTGCTCGATTCTGCATCAGTTATCCTAATATTGACATGGCATATGAAGTACTGGAGGGTGAAGATATTAGGCCTGGGGGAAATGTGACGATGCAGGCTATGCTGGAACGTGACCACGAAGTACGAGCTGATATTGGACCTGTTGATGCTCCAAGGTATCCCAAGCCAAAAGAAGAAGGATGGTGGCTCGTAGTCGGTGATACCTCAACCAATCAGTTGTTGGTCATCAAAAGAGTAGCATTGCAGAGGAAGATAAAAGTCAAGCTCGTCTTCACTGCTCCTTCGGAGGTTGGGGAGAAGAACTTTACCATCTACTTCATGTCTGATTCCTATCTGGGCTGCGATCAGGAGTACAAGTTTGCAATCAATGTCAAAGAAGCTGGACATGGAAATGCGAGTGACTGAGGCGCTTGTGGAACTATGATGAATCTGCATTTACAATTTTAGGGCGCCCTATTTGAATCTATGGAGCTCCTCTTCATACGTAAGGAGATGGTGGTTACATCCCTTATAACAGGTAAACTGGCATTTAGAGGTAGCATTGATCCTGTTGGTAAAAGACTAAACGTTCGTCCTCAGCGCTTCCGTCAGCTCGTCCCAGGATCAACACGGAGGAGGTAAATCACGGGAGCTAGTTTACTAGTCCGGACAGTGACCAGTACATGGGAAGAGCAGGAATCTGACTATTAGTCAGGATTTGATCTTCAGATTTTATAGTGACAACGCTCCATGCACTAGCCATCAGTCCATCCCGTGAGGACGAGATAGCATTGATCTTAAAACAGGTATTTGAGACTTGAAATTTGATGTTTGATCTTCCAAATTGTAGTATTTAGACCTTCTAAGTTTTAGTGTTTCTGTTTGGAACTTTAAGATGGAGTTATATATATATATATATAAAGTTTTGAAAAGTATTTGTTTTTTAAATTTTATTTTGCCAAAATGTAGTAAATAGATTATGCAAGAACCCGAAATCGTCTTCAAAACCATAGTATTTAAATCTGTCACACTTTAATATAAATGTTTTGGAATTTTAAAACCTTAGTATTTGGCCTTTCTAACCCCTAGTAATGCATCTGCTCACGCTAATTATGTCATAGAATCTGATTTAGGTTATAGCTTGCCATTTGAGATGATTAGGCCCTTCTAATTGTAACATGAAGCTAATCTCTAGGATTTTTTCGTACGGACTTTTTAGTCCCCATCAATGTACAAACTTTAGGAGTCTATCTATTCCTATTGATCCTTATATCAGTTTATAGATCATCTCTACGAGATCCTATTATGGAGAATCTCATCGAGAACCAAGAACCAATATCTCACCACCATAAAGGACTAAGCAATCATCTCTACGAGATCCTCTTATTTATCTACTTTGTCTGTCCGCACAATATTTATATTCATTTTCTGAAAGTCAAACTCTATGACCATTTTGTAAAGACCAAGATTTTGTCTTTGAGATTCCTTCTCCAGTTTTTAAATGGACGAATCTTACAATGCCACGAAGGAAGGGATAATTAGTGCCAATTGTCCCAACTTATTGATTGGATAACTAAGAGTTAATTATACTGATTAGTAGAGGATTACTTTGAGGCGTTAAATATTAATTTGTCCATATTACTTTAGAGATCCATTATAAGATTAAAGGTTAATTTGTGCAAATGGATGAAGCAAATAAAAAACAATCAATCAATGGTTACTTAAAATTTTAATTGAGTAAATTAGAGAAATTATTTAGATATGTTCCTAATTAATTCTCCATATAATGTAATATATAACGGATGAGAATGAGATTGGGTCTCATCACTAATAAGTAGATTGGATCTTAATGGATTAGCTCTAATTGGCATCATCATGATCTTGATGTATAGATGTCAATTGGGTGCCCTTAGGGCATAGTTGAGTCGGTCATCATGTAGAGAAGGTTTGTCGAATTCAAGCTAAGGTCGAATTTCGATAAAAGTCATGGATATATCCTCTCACATGGGGGGGGTTCATTTCGATTTTTTAATTTACTCTCTCTCAATAGTGTAGAGCAATTGTGTGTGTGGGTGTGGGTGGGGGTTCACTTCATCTTTTTCAAATGGATGCTAATTGGGGTGACTTAAAAGTGATTTAGCTATATAAGCTTTCACTAATCACTATGATCCATAGCTTTAGATGAAGGAATTCTCGACATAGCTCTAATCCCTCTTAACCCCTCTTTCTCCTCTCTAATGGTGGCCTACTATTCAAGGTACTGAGCTGTGGACAAAGTAGAGGGTGGGATTATTGCATTTATTTGAGGTATGGATATGAGTTTGTTTTGTTCGATTTCATTGGTTTGAATCTATGCAAGGATTGAAGGTTGACAAAAATAAAATTATATACGTTTGCTTGTGCCTATTTGCTTTCTCTTTTATATCAATCCTACATGATTGACTCGCTTGGATTGATTGACCAACACTGATCAACCAACTTGCCTTGATCAATCAACCCAACCCACCTAGAATAACCTAGCTATCTTATATTGATTCCAACTTAATTGACTTGCTTGGATTGATTGACCCACACTAGTCGACCAACTTGCCTTGATCAATTGACCGAACCCATCTGGACTAACCTAGCTGTCTTAGATTGTTAGGGCCTAATAGATCAATTGGCTTGTTTGACCTGGCGCAACTGAATCGATTGACCTACTTTACCTACCAAGGATCAACTAGGTCATTTAGCCTCTGGATAGATTGTTTTTTTTGACCCCCTTAGACTGTACAACTCAACCAACTCACCTAGATCATCAAACATGATTGTCTATGAACAAACTAGCTTAGCTAACTCTATGAAGACTGATGTGTCGTGTTGGTCCTGGGATGGACTGACGGGGAGCGTTGGAGACAAGCATTTCATTTTTTTGTCATCATGAAAACTGACATGAATTCTTCTATGGAGTATCGTAACCTTGTGAGTTTTAAATTGAAAAATATATCGTAACCTTGTGAGTTTTAAAATCAATAGAAATATTTTATTTATTTAATGTTTATCTTGCCAAATGTTAACTTTGTCCAATAGAACAAGGTAGTTTGTCAATCTCCTTTGCTTCGTTTATTACAAAGTCAAATGCTTGAATCAGCATACTGCATGACTTAAGAATCCTCTGACATCGGGAGGCATGAATAATTAAATCATAAGTTGCTCACCTACTACATAGACAATCACAATATTATCACATATGCTCCGAGATAATAATATAATAATTAAATTTTATAATGAATAATTAAAAAATTTAAAATTTAAATTTCAACAGTGAAACATCAAAAAATTTCTTCTAATATTTTTTTTTTTAAAAAATATTAATGATCTGAATATATTTTTATTAATATTTTTTAATTTATTTTAGTGATTGATAAAATTTTTTTATAAAATTAAATCGATCGTCTCAAATTAGATGTAATCTGATTTATCATAATATTATTACATGTGTTCTCCGATCGAGTGGTAATTAAATTTATCGAATTTAAATAAAAAATAAATTTTAATAAAAATGATGAATATATTCTTTCATATAGGATTATTTTAAATAATATAGGATAGTTGTGAGCATGGTGATGAATTTTACTATGCGCCGAATATAATATTATTATATATTTAAAAATAAAAAATGATAGTGGAATGAGAATAAAAAATTATAGTTGAATGAGAACGAAATTATTTAAAAAGGCGGCTAGATAACAATTGAATGCGTCGTGACGTGAGTTACTTAAAAGTCAACTACACGGCATTTCAACTAGAAAATTGCCACTAGTTTACATTTTTTGCTCATCAATTTTCCTTAAACACCCCTGCTGCTCATCAATTTTCCTTAAACACCCCTGCCGTCCCAGAATTACTCAAAAACACTCAACTCAGCCTTTTTATTTATGTTTATTATAATACAATTGGTTTAATTTTACCATTTTTCAAAATATATTTTATGGTTAAAATTTAAAAATAGTCACATCAAGCAACTAAATTTTTTATTTATTTATTTATTTTTAAAAAAATACTTTTTCTATTTTGAAACTGAAGTTTTTTTTATTCAAAATCATTAAGCTCTTATATAAATATAAAGTTATGAATTATGCATTCACGGATGTGATTACGGTGGTAAACGAGTTAAATCAAGTTAAATTTTATAATTTTTAAAATTTATTTGATAAGATAATCGAGTCAAGTCAAAGTTGAGTCTAAAATGAATTAAGTCGTTAAAATTATTATTCAAGTTTGATTTGTTTTTTTTTTTTTATGAATTTGAGTTTGATTCAAGATTAACTTGAGCTTGATTTATTTAGATGTTATCGAACTCTCAATTCAAACTTATTTGATTGTTTGAAACTTTATATTTTAAACTTGTTTGATTGATTACCGAGTATGGTAATACAAACTTATTTATTCATCTTAAAAATTTATTTATTTATTTAACATATTGATAAGAATTTTATTTATGAACATTATTCATAAACGTTATTTACGAATATGTTATTTGATTGTTTAAAATTTTATATTTTAAATTTGTTTGATTGATTACCACGTATGATAATACAAATTTATTTATTCATCTTAAAAAATTATTTATTTATTTATTTAATATATTAATAAGAATTTTATTTATGAATATTATTCATAAACGTTATTTACGAATACGTTCACAAATATTAATAAATTGAATATATGTATTTAAGTTTATTTATTTAATTTAATAAATTATTTAAATTTGTTAATTTAATTAATTATTGAATGAATATAAATAATTTGTTATTGAGTTGAACATTCAATTTGTTCATGAATATTTAATTTATTTATCATCTTAGACGTAATATTTAGAAGAATAATACAATTATCCTAGTTCAAACCTCAGAAATGAATATTTTATAAAATGGACAGTTTGTTCTGGCTCCAAATTTAATCAGACATCATTCATGGCGCCTTTTCATTGACCAAATTTGGACAGTTTGTTTTCGACAACTTTCTATTATATTATTAATATTTTTATTCAATGATTCGATTTTTTTAATTTTCTTTTGATTTATATAACGGTCCAGACAAGAGGCAAATGCACCCTCAGCGGATGCTTCTCCGGTTGTATCAAGATAGATCGCCAGGCAATAACTTCAGTACTTGTATGTATTATTCTTTCTCTCTCTTGTTAAAATGATAATGAGTCGATTTGTATCAAATTTTGTATTCCTCGTCTTCATACTCATCCCTAATTATTATATTAATCTTTATCCTCATTTCCAAAGTATTCAACTTTCATTCAGAAGATTATATATTCATCCTCATCTTCATAATTTGATCCTTATTCTAAATGCGTCCCCTAGATCGCTTAGGCGATGCCTAGGCAGTGGGCGGTCGCTCACCGCCCCATCTTTTACAAAAGTGATACCTCTAGGAGTCGATGCCCAGGCCGCATAGGAGGCCTGAGCGATCGATTAAATTTTTTATATTCTGATTTTAATCATTTATTTTTTAAAAAATAAAAATAAAAAAATTAATTTTTTTTGCTTTTCAGATGGGTGTGATTGACTAATTGTGTGTTAGAGTTTATTTTTAATTTTTGGGCCTTTGGTATTAAATCTTGTATGTTATTACTTGATTTGAATTGATAATTGATTTTTTTGAGTCCGATTATATGAGTTATTTTGTGTATTTTTGTTATTTTCATTATAAGTTAAATAAATTATGCATATTTTGATTACTTTTAGATATTATAAAATATTTTATATATTTTTATAATTATTTAAAATATATAAAAAAAATCCGCTTAGGCGCTAGGTGACCGATGACCTACCTACTGCTTAGAGTTTTTTAGAACACTATTAGATCGGATATTTTCTATTAGGAATGAGTAAAAAATTGATTAAATCATATTAATCGACTCGATAAAATTTCAATATTAATACAGTGCTTATTTTAAAAAATAAACACCAAAATTCGAATATTCAGTTTAGATATGAGTAAGATCATATTATATTCGTCTTCGTACTCTATTATCCGAATACTTATATTGATTATTTAATCGAATTCAAAAAATCTCTCTATATTTCGAATCCTTCAAAAGATTCGAAGAAAATTATGATCCCTACTCATTAACTGTAAACATATTATTTTTTCAGAGAAAATTACGACAATTATTGGATAACTTTTACTGAAATATTCCGATAATTTTTACTGAAATATTCCAAAAGTAAATATGTTTAATTTCTTTTTTTGCCCTACAGATAATGAAGTCTATTTTCACCATCCAAAGCCTTTTCGCCTTTGTTTGTAATAACTAATGAAGAATAAAGATAGTGCTTTTGTGATCAAGATCGATGAGGAATGGATCAGGAAATTGGAAAATAATGCAATCTGTGAAGCAAAAAGGCAAGTTACGGATCAAGATTCAACCATCTTTAGAGTCTCAGAAATTTTACGAGATGCCCAACCCGAGGCCTACGAGCCAACGATTGTCTCACTCGGACCTTACCACCATCATAAACCTCACCTTCAAGCTAGAAATCAGCTCAAGTGGCTTTTGCTCAACAAGTTGCTGGAAAAAAGCCCAACAAAATTATGTCTAAGGGACTATCTCATACTTGTCAAGGAAAACGAAACCAAAGTGCGAAATACTTACTCAGAGGATATGTGTGATGATCAATTCGTCGAGAAGATGTTGTTGGACTGTGTGTTTGTCATTATGATTTTGTGGTTTTGGAAGGAGGACGAAAATGGATTGAAAGCAATAGAAAGCCCGATCTTTATGAACGGGCAACGATCATGGATAGTAGTGGCGCGAGACATGTTGCTATTGGAGAATCAATTGCCCTTCTTTTTGCTCGAGACTTTGTTCGACTCCGCATTTCCTAATAGACATGGTAGGCTAAAGCAATGGGTGGTTCAATTCTTCAGTGGCTTTGTAAATAATAAGATGCCAGAAGTACCTAAGGAGGAGGACACTAAGACAATTCATCACATTCTCCATCTTTTTTATTCATGTATTGTGTCATTAAACAGAAGTAGCATTGTTGTTGCTCCTCGATCGACTGTCTTTGAGCACTTTCAAAATGATGACAACCATCATTGGCCGACGACCCCAAGGCTGGAATGGATCCCGAGTGCGACTCGATTAGCGGAGACCGGGATAAAGTTGAAGAGGAAGCAAAAGGCAACGTCTTTCTTAGATATCACCTTCAAGAAAGGGGTTTTAGAGATACCCCCGATCGAGATCGATGATGACACCAACATCCTCTTTAGGAACCTCATTGCATTTGAGCAGTGCCAAAAGGATGCCAGTGGCAACAGCAACATTTCAGCCTATGCCTCATTCATTTCTTGCATCATTGACACTGCTGGAGATGTTGAACTGCTCCAGCAGAAAGGCATCATCATCAACGGGCTCGGAAATAAAAAGAAAGTCGCCAATCTCTTCAGCGAGCTCTGCAAGGAGGTGGTCATTGACTACGAAAACTGCTACATTTCAAGCGTCTTCAAGGGGCTCAATGAGCATAATATTGACAAATGGAAAATGTGGTGTGCAGATCTAAATCACAAATACTTTCATAATCCTAGCTTATGTATCTCACTTATCGTTATTTTGCTCTTTATCATTGTAATAATGCAATTTGCCTTACTATTTTCGTAGTAAACCACAATATATTTGTAAATCAGATAATATTAAGTCACTTAATTTGCTAGTAATTAAATAATAGTTCTTATTATGCTATAATTTGTAGCAGATAAAATGTGATTTATAGGATAAGCCATTTGGCAGATTACTGGTTGAAACTAAGGCAATAACCTTCTCGATAACCTTGAAATGATTGCATCAGAGGTTCTTCCTTTTGAAGGGATGGTCTTTCACTCAGTTGGAGCAACTTTTGGAACGCTCACTCCACAAAGAAACTGGCAAAACATGAAGGAGATTTATTTTAGTTGGCAAGAACTTAAACTGTAAATTAGAAATAACAATCAAAGTCATTCATCAGGTTAATATGAGTAGCTGTATTCCATAAGCCAGTGCTCAATTTTTATTTTTTTTGATAATTTAGCTATCCAATTCTGACCATCCGATTAATTCTAGAGGTGATTAATCGGGTTTCACAAAAAAAATTCACCGACCACTAAGATAAATCAAAAAACACACATGAGTCTGACAGACGGCCCAACATCATAAATAATTTGAAATCCTCATATGTAATGTGTCTTGAGTGAGATTTGAATTCTCGATGCCTAGATAGTCCATCCCATCACTTACCATAGCTAGGGGCATAAACCCGTGCTCAATTAGAGGTGTAAACGAGCCGAGCCAAGCCGCTCACGAACTATTCGGATTTCGATTCAAAAAAAAATTCGTTCGATTACGTTAACGAGTCAAGTTTGAACCTGATTTCGAACTCGAAAACATTATCGAGTCGAGCTCAATCTTAACAGTATTTGATTCATGAGCTCGGAAACATATTCGTTTACAGGCTGACAAACATGTTTATTAAGAGGCTCGCGAATATATTTATTAAGAGGCTCGTTTATTTTATTTTATTTATATATATATATCACATTAGTTATAAATATAATAATATATTATTATTTATTATAATTAACTATTTTAAATAAACTCAAACTAAGTTAAATGAGCTTTTTTTGAGTCATGCACGAATCGTTCTCGAATTATTTAATTTCATTACGAGCCAAAGTCGAGCTTAAGAATTAAAATTCGAATCGAACTCGAGCTTAGAGAAAACGAGCCAAGCTTGAGCTCGAGCCGCTTATTGTTGGGCTTAGTTCGATTCGATTATACCCGTATGCTGTGACTAAGAGAGAGAGTGTGTGAAAAGGGAATGTATTCTTATGATGTCCATACCCTTCTAAATGTTGAAATGTCTTCGTTAGAGTTTCTTCCTTTTGCACGAGCAAAGTTAGGGTAACAACCTGAAGTAGACATAATTAAAGGTGAGCAAAAATTTGATTAAATCGAATAAATCGATCAAACTTAAAAATTCAGTTTAATTTTTTCAGAAATTCAATTTTTTTTTTTCGGAAAAATCGATTAATTTGATTCGGATTTAATTTTTAAAATTTCTTATTCGGTTAACCTAATAAATCAAATTTTTCATCAAATCGAATTTTTAAATCCAATTTTTTAGACCGAAATCAAAATTTTATTAAAAAAAACTGATTTTTTTTACCACAATTAGAAAATTCGGTTAAACCAATATTTTTTTGATTCGATTTATTAGAAAAAAATTAATTCAATTCAATTTAATTTTAACCGAATACTCACTCACCGAATACTCACCCCTGGACGTAAATGATCTAACAATGCTTGTAAAGCAGTTTGGCTACTGATAAGAAAGGACATTACTCATAAATACTTCCTAACCAGTTTTAGTTCCAAATTAAGATGTAAAAGGGGGAGAGTTTTGACTGCCAAAAGAAAAGTCAAGTATGTAGAATAATTGGGATTCATGAAAGCCCATGCTCATGAAAGGAGGCTCTTGGACAAAATAAGAAACAAAATAGTCCATCCAACAAACAAACACCCACCTCCCTTAGTTCTCCACCTCCATGTTCGACAATCCTGCTTCTTGCCTGACAGCTATACCTTTGCCTTCCGATGATAACTTTTGGATACCATTCAATACTTTTGGATACTATTCAATTGACCACATATAACCGATGCTTAATTACTAACGTGGTTGAGTCATTATATAATGGGAAACATATGCTCATTTGAGATTTTAAGCATCGTCAGAAAATAAATTTGTTTTAAGAAAATTATATTTAACACAGGTCAATACACCTCTCTGCTCAACAATCCTTCCCTCCCTGCTCTGCAACCTGCCCAACTGCTTCTTACTCGGCCTCCTTGCCTAGTAGCTCCCTACTCAACCTCCTAGTCTTGTAGCTTGGCCTACGGCTTGGTAGGTTGGCCTGTTTGCTTGACCTCCCTATCTGATGACTTAGTAACTCAATCTTGCGGCCCGACCTCCATATTCGACTGCTCAACCTTCCTAGCCAATCGGTCTTCCCTAACAATTCAGCCTTCCCTGGCAACTCTGTTGGTAACTCAGTCTTTCCTGGCAACTCCGTCTTCTTTGGTAACTCAGCCTTCCCTGACAACTCGACCTCTTCGCTTGTTTTCCTGACTCGGAAT
>JBBUKS010000055.1:5446057-5460709 GCA_038050645.1 Hedychium gardnerianum | reverse complement strand
GATCATGATGTACTACTAGGTGCCACTCATGATCGATCCATAATTAAATAGTTAATTATGGACGACCAAGATAAATTAGGAACCTATTAGGTCTCACACACACTATAAGTATCTAAAAGACATAAAACAAGTTTGAGAACTTGATTCTCAAATTAAGAGATATAATATTTGGTTGGATCAAACAAAGGACAAATATAGAATATATTTTGTTGGAATAGAAGCGTGGATGAGCCACATCTCTTATGGAAGAGTTAGACCTTATTTGGTTTAGTCATGAATAACTTGATTTCGTTGTGAACCAAATCAAGAGGTTAATGGGATGAAATTTGGTTAAGGCATATTGGGTTTGAATTGGCCTTTATCATCAAACCCAATAAGAGGAATATATATATATATATTTCTTTTGGAGAAGTATAAAGAAAATTATTGTATTGTATTATTTTCTTTCTCCTCCCTCTCCTTCTCTCTTTGGCGGCCACACCCCAAAAGGATTCTTCCCTTTTTGTTGCCGAAAACCACAAGGAAGAAGACTCTTCTCCCTGTGTGCTTCCTTCTCTTGGATCACATCTCCTCTGTGCTTGGCTAGTACCGATCGAAGGTGAGACTTATTACTCATGGAGTTGTCTTAAAGAGCTCGACATGTATATGAATAGAGGCGAGGTTCTACAATGTCGCTCTAAATTGATGTCCTTTCCTTTACACATCATTCGTAAGTTATACCTAGAGTAAATGTTATTCTTAAAAGTTTTATTTTATCGATCATGTCTGCATGAGATGTATCCTTGTATATGTGTGGTGTGTGTGATGTAATAATTAGTTTTTGTTATTACTGTTTAATGTCTTTCGTTGTGCATGTTTTGCGAAACGTGCTAAGCACACACTGCATCGAGCTACCCAACAACCCCCCCCCCCCATAGCATGGACAGAGTTATGCAGACCTAAGGAAGAAGGTGATCTTGGCTTGAAAGACTTGAAAGCATGGAACCTTGCCTTACTGGCCAAGGTCCTATGGCGTATACAGGACAAGCAAGACACCTTATGGATACGATGGGTGCACCATGCATATTTACAGCATGTGGAGATATGGGAATGGCAAGTCAAGAAAACAGAGTCCCCACTCATCAAAAAGGTGCTATACATCAGAGACAATATTTGGCAACCGCAAGCAGCCCTGAGGCAACGGGATAGACCCTAGATACATGGTTCAGTCAGAGGAAGGGAGGTGTCCAGAGGGCTTATGACCACTTCAAAGATGCGAGGCCTAGGAAACCATGGGTAAAGACAGTCTGACAGAAGTACCTTCAGTCGAGTCATGCCTTCACGTTGTGAGGAGGAGACATCGAACCATGTGTTCTTCAGATGTAGTCCTGTTCACCAGCTCTAGGGGAGGGTCAGAGCTTGGCTATGGATGTGGCCTGAGATGACTACATATCGACGTATGTTACGGGTATTCAGACTTCAGTATAGGGGGACCTCCACCTTGACCAATGCACGCCACCTTGCCATGTCATCATTGGTACATCATATTTGGAGGGCGAGGAACCGCAGCATGTTTGAGGGGATATGATTGAATGCAGAGATGCTCTTCAAGAAGATGCAGATCCATGTCTACAAGATGCTTGTTGTATTCTCGAATCAGGTACTTAGGCAGGGTTGACACATTTTGGGGCATGCAATTTATTTTTTTACAGCCCCATTGCATACTCATCATACCACCCATGCATTCATACTTCCCACTTGGGCGTATGCACTCTGGCATACATGTAGGTTAGCTAAGACTATGATAGCATCCACTTTTGGTAGTGTGCAGGAGTCCAGTTTGTTACATAGACAAAGACCATGCATTTTGATTAATTAGAGAGCATGCATATAGATAGGCCTCCGGTAAACCCCAGGACATTGCATCTTGCATTCGCATGGAGTTTTGTAGCTGAGTCTCGGCCAGGGTCTAGAGCATATACAGTTCCCCTGTTACACAACATGCTAGTGACATGTAACTGCCCTCAGTCAAAAAAAAAAACTTGATACCTGATATGGAGTCTGGAAAGACATGGAGTCACATGGAGTAAACGCCAAGAGCTGATACTTTGATGAGATTACCGCTACGACAGTGCCGATGGTGCCGACTCTTCGGACATTAATGGAGCTCACTCAGTCTTGGGAGGATGATCTATTGAGAGTTATGAGATCATTTGAGTGAGAGTGCATACACCTAGAGCTGGTGAGAGAGAGCACAGAGTATATATATCTTGAGTGGGTAAGGAGTGAGAGCTTCTACCTTTCCAGAGAGGAGTGCAGTGTGGGATGTACTGTGGATGAGGTTATGTAGGTGAATAGATCAACCTTGAATAATCTATCTAGTCCGCAGTAAATGACTCGTGGTAAAGACATATTAAATCTGTTTATGGCTGGAGCTTTGTCAAAAAGTCTAGGAGGGTGAATAGGTCCACCAGAATGAAATATCTAATATGCAGCAAATGACTCACGGTAAAAATATTGTAAATCAGTTGATAGCTGACCACTTACTAAAAGTGTGGGGGGGACAGTGATGGGAACCTGTTGGTGCAATCGACCTCCAAGGTTTTGATATCTGTTTGACAATATGTTTAATGGAGTTTGATCAAGGTTGACCTAGTCATGTGAGAAATCTAGTCAGGTCAAGGTTGATTGGATGACTAATAAGGAAAAGTTCTAACTGTGGTTAGGTAAGGGAAAGTCCTAACTGTAATTAGGAAAGGAAAATTCTTAATTAGAGGATAGGCAAGGGAAAGTCATAACTGCAGTTAGGTAAGGGAAAGTCTTAACTACGGTTAGGCAAGTCTTAATAGGAGGTTAGACAAGGATGAGTAGTCTATCGAGTGACTAGCAAGTCCAAGCAGATTTGGAGTACTGGAGGCTTGGCAAAGAAAAACCCTAGGGGAGGTAACCCTAGATAATGAGAAGTCTTGGAGGAGTAAACCAAGCAAGTGTGACCGAAAGGTTTCCGATCAATCGCGCGCGATCGATCGGACCAGCATATTTGGTAAACTAAAATACAGTGTTGTTATTATATTTTGTATTGTGCTAATTTAGTTTTACAAGAAAGTTATAGTGGATTAGGTTGTGTCCTAGTCGGGACAAACCCTAGGCATTGATCTAACTGAAGAAACTAATAGAGATTTCTAAATTGAGATCAAGACAGTCGTAATTGTCTTACTCATGCATCTATATATCTAACTCTGTTTTGCATGATCAATATTATTTGTATACTTGTTGTGCTAACTTGGTTTTGCATCTTTTTGAGTTGACCAAGTTTCAGTCAACTGATAAATGGGATTAGTCGACTGATCCAAGGTTATCAGCACAGTGAAGAGCTCGATCCAATAAAGATGGAAACATGGTTCAGTCGACTGATAAGGAGTATCAGTCGACTAATCAAAGATGGAAAGAATAGATGGGATCAATCGGGTTCAATTGACTGATTAGCGTGATTTTCGGGATCGACCAGATCATATCGTAGCAAACAAGAAAGGAAGTGAGGATCAGTCACCTGATAAAGTATCAGTCGACTGATCAATTTTCAGTCGACTAATTGAAGGCTATATAAATAGCCTCGAGGCTCGAGGCTAATGATCAACTCTCTCTATGCTCTATCTCATCTCTACTACTACAGCTCATGCAAGTTTCATCTACTATGACATAAGGAGGCTACCAAAACGTACGCTTCATCTCTTATATTTGTTGTCGGTATATTCTTTTGTACTTGCATTTACCTTCCAAGGTAATAGTAGATTGTTACTATCATCCTTCATTTTTGTAACGAGTTTGCTTTTCTCCGAAAGAGTTCAGATAAAAGAGCTATAGTAATTGCTCATAGAAGTGGTCAAGGATCACGGGCCTTGGAGTAATAGTCGTTAGACTACAAACTAAGTAAAACTAAATTACGTCTTTATCTTTACCTTTATTCCGTTGCTACTCTACTTTGATTCGGTTTTACAAAACGAAAAGAAAAGATTTTAAAACGAACAAGATTCACCCCCCCCCCTCCCTCGTCTATTTCGATCCTACAAAACCTACAACCTACATGCATTCTGACACTGATGGAGGTTGATGATGATGGAGGTTGAGGACTCTAGCCCACACTTTGGGTCAAGGATGAGAAGCCCAGATGAGCCGAATTCCTAGAGGATGATGGATTATGACATGGATGACTGAGAGAATGTTTTGACATTGATAACGGCATGGAGGCGCCTGAAGGAGGCGACTATTTGACAATGACAATAGAGTTTAGTCGATGCCTAATCTTCTATGATTTGTATAGAAGATGGGTAATCGACCGTAGCACGTCTAATGGTGGATACGTTGAGAGAGTGTTGGTACACATGACAGTATTGGTACACATGTGAGCACTTGTATGTTATGCTTTAGTCAGATAGGACATGAGTAGGGTTCCTAGAATTCTTGTATGTTGTGCTTTTTTTTGATGATATATATTTTTACCTTTCATCAAAAAAAATAATATTCTATAAGTTATCTTCTCCTCTACCACCCATTTAGAGAGAGAAACTCTCCCTTCTCTCTAAAGAGAGGGCGACGGGGATAGGAGGAGGGGGTGTGAATTCCTGTCAACCGGAGCTTCTCTTCTAGGAGAAAAGGCTCGGTGGGGGAGGGGGTTTCCCCCTTCCCCACTAGCAAGAGGTGGACGGTATCACCGACGACGAGGGTGGCTAGCAGGAGCTATGGGAGCACAACTCCGATGAGGTTCAATGGTAACATAGAGGGAGCAGCCTCTTTGGAGGCCGGGCTACTCTGGCTGAGCAAGGCCCTCCGGCCAACCGGGAAAGAGTTGTACAACGTGCCACATGGAGCGGTTGAGGGAGGAGCAAGGAGGAGAGGGTGACTTTTCAAATGTCGGCCATCATGCCAGGGGTTGTGGTGATGTCCTGAAGGGGATAATAGAGAGGGAATTGGTGATTCACAACAGTTTGCTCGAGGTTTCTTGTGGACTGATCGGAAGCAAGGATGGTTGATCTGGAGCACAGGACAAGAAGAGGGCTTCTCCGGCCAGGACCACTAGCGAGTCTCGGTGATGAACAGAGAGACGAGTGGGAATGAGCGACGGTTTGTGTTGGCTGCGGTGCTCATCAGTGGGGGAGACGCCATGGAATCAAGCTGTGAATGCTGGATTTCAGCCAGTTCGTGTGGAGGTTTAGTTGTTGATGCAGCTTCGACGATCACCGGACATGAGGGGGTCACTGTTTCTGCGGAACCTGGGGAGGGGTGAGGAGTTGGAAGAGGGAGATTCAAAATTTGAATTAGAGTTGTTGAGTTTGAATTTTGAAATTTGAATTTCAAATTTGACTTTTGGGTTTCCCACTCAAACTGGTGGAGAAGAGGGAAGACAAATGGGTTGTGGTTTATGGATTTCGGGTTCATATTTGGCTCCACAACCCGCCATCCAACAAGCAAGAGGCCACACCGGTGGCCTTTCTTCTCCGGTGAAGGTGCGGCGGGCCAGCTTCTCTTGGTGAATGAAGGAATAGGCGGCAAAAGCTTGAAGGTGAAAAAGGCCCCTTGCTCAGCAATTCAAGCGATGTAGGTTCCCTTTTGGTAGAAGATTGGACCAAGCGAGTGCATATGGAGGAGGGGTTCAGATGTAACTTGTCAAGGAGAGGCTACCGGCAGCGACGAGAGAAGGCAGAGATGGCAGCAGGCACAAGAGAGGAGAAGGAGGCTGATTGAGGAGCCACCGCTTGGAGCTGACCGGTCCTAGACGCCATCAACACCAAGCCATCCACATCTTCTGTCAGTGAACTGTGTCCCTTCACGAGGGAGTATGTTGGATGGTCGGAGCTCCGACTAACCGGTTGGAGCTTCACTGAATTCACTAAAGATGGTGGCAAGGGGCTGTGATTGAGTGAAGATGATGCTTCTTTTGAGTTGTACCTCACTTGGAGGTTGCTGTCAGCATCTGGGGTGTGGTCGGCCGGCTGGGAGGACATCAAGAAAGCATGGATGGTCGATGATGAGATGTCGTGACTGATGGAGTCACGGGAATGATGACATTGTGCATCAGTGTGAGGAATGTACGGTTGTGATTGTGTCTATGATTGTATTGGGTTTGTGAGTATGTTTGACAGTGATGTAAGTTGATGTCATATGCATGCACCAACTCGTAGACGATATCATGAATATCCTCTCTGATCTGGCAGATGTCCAGACATGACGAGTAGGAACCAGTGATATCATTGGTTCTTGTATGTTTTTTTGGTGATATCTTATTTACCATTTCATCAAAAAAAAATAATATTCTATAAATTATCCATGTATTAGGAAAAGAATTTAATTTTTTATAAGATTCAATACATATTTTAATTCTCAATTTATTATTTCTTTTAAAACTTTCAATTCTAAAAATAAATCTAAATCATCAAATATCAATACAATCCCTAGAAAATAAAGATCGCAGCAAGATTAAACCAGTCATTACCATTTATTAAGAACTAAATGAGTCTTTTTAGGCATAGAACAAAAGAAAAAACAAACCATATTTTTCATTACCTAAATTAACAGTTGTAAATAATAGAATGAGACATAGGAGAAATTGAAAATTTTATGACTATAAATATATTTAAATAAAAATTAAACATAATATCTATCAAGGAAGCGAAATGATAAAAGTATATAACTCATTATTACTCATAAATAATAAAAAATTTCATTTCGATCAAACATAATACAAATGAATGCATCAACATTTGAACTTAATCAAGTAAAAAGCATAGTAGCACCAACTAAATTAGCGTGATAGCATTAGGTAGGATTTCTCTTCCTCAATCTCAAAGAATAAGAGAAGTAGAGAAGGAGAGTTAGAAAAAGGAGAAGAAGGGGAATTCAAAAAAAAACTAATATTTTATTTTACAATTATATGAATAAAAAAATTCTAATTTATATTTAATCGATCAAATAAGAAAGCAGCATCAATAAAGAAGAAACAAGAAACGTAATGAAGTAATGAAAGAAGATTATTAAAAAAGAATAGCTTTAGTCGTTGAAATCATCTTTGCGAACTCCAAAATTTGCATAGATCGTTCTAATCTGAGTCCTATTTTTTTTATTATCTTAAAAAATATATACATAAAACTATATTTAATATATTAAAAATAACGACTCAATAAAAATGGGGACCAGGCATAGGCCTGGCTAAAGCCGGCCCTGCGTCGATGATTTCTTGAGCGATCGCAGGATGCTCCACATGACGGTCGATACGAAGAAGAGGAACAAACCAGCGAAGATCGCATGTTTCAATCCAAGATTCACAAGCAGATTGACCAGCAATCCGGCAAGGACAACTCCGACGAGGTTAGCCGAGAAAGCGGAGGAGAAAGGCACGTCGAGGATGGAGGCGATTATAGCCCCAGTCCAAGCGCCTGTACCGGGAAATGGCACGGCGACGAATAGCATCAACCCCAGCCATCTGAACTCCTCCACCGGCGCAGCTTTCGCTTTGGCTCTCTCGAACAGGAGGTTCACGAACCGGGTCGCGGCGTCGCTCTTCTGGGAGAGGAAGAAAGATGTCAACTTTTTCAAGTAGAGGATGATGAACGACACGGGGACCATGTTCCTAATGCAAGACATCGAATCGAAACAGTTATGTAGATTAGATCGCGATGTGAGTTAGGACGGCGAGGAAAGCGACGAACCCTAGGACGGCGAGGAATGTGAGAGTGAGCGGATGAAGCTGCATCCAATAGCCCACGAGAATGGCGCCGCGGAGCCCTAGAACGGGAAGGGTGGCGATGGCGAAGACGACGAGCTCATCGGCTAACCCTAGTTGTCGCAGCGTCGTCGCCACCTTCAGCCCTAAGCCGGACGCTCGGATGGAGTCATCGGCGGCGAGGCAAGCGCCGCACCCCACGCAGCAAGCAAAGGCGCCGGCTTTCCGAACCAAGGCGCCGAGGAGAAGCCTTCTAGTGCCGGACCACTTCGATTCTTCCGCTGCAGATTCACTCGCCGTGCATTCCTCCAAAGACGAGGATACTCCATGGGAGAGAGGAGGATCAAAAAACCCTACCGCAGAAACCTATCACCGGATGGAAACCATCAACAGAAGCAGATCAAAGTAAAGCAGGATGACAAAAAAAAAAAAAAAGCAACCTTTGGGCCAAAAGGTGGGATTTTTGAAGAGGCGGTGGCGCAAGGAAAGAAGGTCGTTGGCCTCCTTGAGATGGAAGGGAAAGAACAGAGTTGGGCTCTTCTTCTTCTTCTGGTTGCGGAGAAGGTGGATGGAGCTACAGCAAATGCAATGGCAGCAGAAGCCATGGATGGAGCTTGGAAGCTTGGGAGAAGAAGAAGGGGAAGAAAATGGAAGAACTTTAAGGGATCACTTTTAATAGAGATCGATTGAGGATCCAGTGCCTTGATCCATTGGGAATTGGAAATTTGATAAGAACAAGAGGAAGATTGTGATTGAATGACAAATTTCATCGGGGAGGGAGGGAATATCAAAGTTCATTGTGGCAAAAAAAAATAATTGAAGATAATTAAATTGTTTGAGATAATTTTGTATCCATAAAATGATTGTTAAGAAATCATTTTCATTGGGGAGGGAGGAAAGATCGAAAATTTGTCATTGGATTAAAAATTTATGCATGTTGACAAATTTTCATTGGGGGGGGGAGGAAAGATCAAAGTTCATTGAGGAGACAAAAAAAAAATTGAAGATATTTACTCTTAAATATTAATTTTGTTAAGTAAACATCAAAATTCAAATTATTTCAGATAATTCATATTCATACTTTTTTTTATCCATCAAATGATTGTTAAATATTTTTGCATTGATAATATAAAATATATGAAAAAAAATATTCGCGGAATCTCCTTATTGTTATTGCTGTTGTTTGATGCCCGCTCGCCAATTTTTGTCCCTGCAATATATCCCCCACTCATAGCATTCTGCAGAAATTAATAATACAAATATAAAATGTTTTTTTAAAATAAAAAAAAAACTCGATTTAATCTATACCAACTAAACAAATAATATTTTTACAGAAAATTTATATGCAAAAGAACTTTTGTATCAAAGGTTATCTAGAACAAGATTTTGCATGTTTCTGAACCCAGTTGGTGTAGTAGCACTTCGATTTGGATCGATTTCGATTGGTTCAGCTCTCTGGTGCAATTTACTAAACACACTTTCTCCATTGTTCATCATCAGGGTAACTTTTTTACTTACTTTCATTTTTGTTGATTAGTCAAAGTAAACAGAAGGTTACAAACGCAATTAGCAACATCATCATGTTGCTAGCTAAAAAATCAATATGCTCTTTAGTAGAATACTTCCATTTACATAAACATTAACTGAAAGTTGAATCTGCCGGTAATCCCATCTACATTTAGTATCTGCAAAAAGAGTTGATTTATAATCATGTTATCCGATGAATAAACTACAAAGTAATAGGAAAACAACATGTTACTCGCCCACAAAAAATAGATTCGGTGTTACTTTGCTTTCCATAGTGTTTAGTGATTATCTGCATTGCAATATAAGAACAGGAGAAAGTGATGAGTTGAAGATAAAGAGAATTTACTCTCCTTTTGATTACCCATGGAGCAGAGCACAAACCTTAGAGAGTGGGATGCCTCCGGTCGTGACAAATTCGTCTTTGAATTGACCCTTAAGGCGTGAGCGACAGAATAAACAAGATAAATTTAACTGAATTTTAGATAGTTCAAAAAGCGATACTCAAACTGAGAACCCAAAGTTGCATACTTTTCCCGCTATTTTAAAGAGACAATGCTTTAGAAGCAGAGCTAAGGAAGTCAAATTGTTGTTTGAAAATCGAAGGTCATAATATGTTTGCATCCAAACCCTGAAAAGAGATCACAAAGTTAGTTCAACAGTCTGAGAGCCACAAAATTTAAGTGTAACAAACAAAGTAAATGTAACCTCACGTTCCAATAAATATCTCCAAAATCGTTTTACCAAATTGAATTGTGAAGGAAATGAATTGGATGCCTTAGTTTTCTGTGATAAACAAGCATAGTCATAAACTCAGCAAGGAAAAACATTGATAAGGTATTTACAAGCTGAAGAACAAAATTACACTTTCAGTCCTAATCCAAATAGTTTAGAAGTAAAAATAGATATCATTGTAGACTCAAAATGTTGAAAGAAGTTTAGAAATTCCAAAGGGTTCAGCTTAAAAACACTCATAATAAAATTTTCTATTATGCTTTTCTTTCCAATCCGTCATTGTAACTCTTCATCATTTAGTCTTTAACTTTCAGCAATCCTTAGTAAACATTCACACTCGACAAATATGCAATATGTAAGGTTCATCAGAAACACCTCAAATTTACAATTTGGAAAACATGGAAAAAGATATTTTTCCTAGAGACAAATAATAGTGCCAAATAATAGAAGATTTAAAACCGAAATATAAGAGTTGAGGAAAGAAACCAAATTGTAAGCTGGTCTTTATGATGGAAAAGGATGTGCTTCACATCTTCTAAATGGATGTCAGGTATAAAGTCTACCATAAGCATTCCTGTGCAGAATCAACAAAAATGAACATGTTTAGTCAACAAAGAAGCAGATAAGTATTGAAATCCTTGAGATAATGTATAGTGCAGTTAGTTAGTGCATCCATTGTCTGATAATGTACACACACAAAAAAAAAAGAGTACTATAAGGTCCACGGAAGGCATTTGTCCATTGAAACTGAAAAAAAATACAACATATATGGATTACTTAGCAAATGTACTAGAATTACTCAGTTTATTCATTGTCTATGATACATGTATAAAATCTTAATATATTGCATGCTCTGCACATTCATTCATTCTTTCGATAGTTACTATCATTTGTACTTTGTTGGTTTGTTACAAATTGTCAATTAAGGTAATTTATTCAACCATACATAAAGAAGACATTGAATTTTCTTGGAATTGTTGCCCAAGAGCAAACTAAGAATTAGTGATTATGTGATTTAAGATAATTGCTACCTAAATATTCAAAGAGAAACAGTTCGCAAGCAACCTAAGCAGATAAATGGAGAAT
Source organism: Hedychium gardnerianum (assembly GCA_038050645.1). Lineage (NCBI taxonomy): Eukaryota > Viridiplantae > Streptophyta > Magnoliopsida > Zingiberales > Zingiberaceae > Hedychium > Hedychium gardnerianum. The sequence continues at coordinate 5,449,668 of JBBUKS010000055.1, read as the reverse complement.
CACAGGCTCGCTAAGGCCCCAATGGGTCACTAGCATAGGGTTCAACCTACACAAGCCATATATTATTTTGGAATATAGTAAAAGAAAATTTGATATGTAAAATAACTATACTACGAGCCTGTGTATATTCTGGCGAGTTCTTTTGGATATTTTTCAGTTTGAACTTTGCTTTAACTTTAGGAAATGTGACCTAGTAACAGAATATAGAAAAGTGTGAAGTCCTTGAAGAGCTAAGAAAAACAACCATCATGTTACACAATGCATAAGTTTGTAAACTTGAACGCAATGGTTTCATATTGTAAATGAATATTATTATAGGATATTTGTAGAATTTTAAACAATGCATGATGAAATCATCATGCAATCATGAGACAGGATGGAAGGATGGAGGATATTTTTAGATGATTGAACAGTTCATGATGAAATCAGACATGAGACCATAAGACAAGATGGATAGGATGGAGGATTCATATCTTGCACCTTCGTGTTAAACCAAAGAGAATAGAGAATTATATGATTGCTTCTCTGACAGTCAACAAAAAAGGACCACTAAACTAAACCATATCGAGAACCACACATTTACATTGTTGAAGAAATAATACCCACTGAAAGAAAGATCATAAAATTTGCAGAGTGAGCCAACTATTAGCTCAGAATCTTGAGGTTACACAATGGAAAACTTTTGAGATGAGTAGACAGTACTAGTACTTGCAACATGGGAAATTTTGATACTTGAGTTGCATGATATGATACTAAAGTATTTGAGATATGCTTTGAGAAAGACAATGGAAAGATGAGATGTCTCTCAGGCTCATCATCTGAGTCCCTTTAAATTATGTGTATAGACTAATTATCAATATAAGAACTGTTAGATATTTTGAAATTCAAGCCCATTGTGAAGTAAATAGTTCATATTATCAGACAAACTAAGACAATTATGAAATGATGGTATATTAAATTGGAAATAAATAGAACTACCTTTGTCTGCAAAATAAATTTCCTAATGATAACCTTTATGACAAAAAAAAATACCACTAAAAGGCTCCATGTATAAGTACCCCTGACAAACTTGATAGTTTTGTATCCTCAACTTTAAAGGTGAATAGGCTGGGAACTGGGTCGATTATAGAATGACCAAGATGGACAACAATTTTGTAGCCCTGTTAAAGAACTACTAATATCATGTATCACAATGGTCTAGTTTTTACATACAAAGAAAAAAAAGTATATATAGAATTACAAATTACAAACCTGTCAACTACTCCCAGTGGCCATTGATACATAATCAGCCTTAAAGTATTCGACTAGATCCATGGTTCTTTTTTCCACCTTCAGAAGAAATTGCCCACTATCGCCTAAAGATACCTCCAAAACTGTTTTTCCCATCTGCAGTACAACTTTAAAAAAAAAATCTATTTCAAAGAATGCAGAAAAAAATTCATTAAGATGCATTCGCTAAAAGTGAGAAACACAACAATTAACTAATGTATGTGCAAGTTAAATTAATAAATAAAGGTTTGGCAAATTTATCTTGTAAGACTAGTGAAGGATTAAAGCAAATTATAATTTATCAAAATCCATTGAACAATTTTATTTGTTTACAAATGTAAATAAATCTGGCCTTGAACATAATTTTCAAAATATTACAAATATCCAATTAATAATTAGATGAAAAAAAGGATCATTTCCTGTTGTAGGGACTATAAAGTCTCCAGCATGCAGGACCATTCTCATACATGTTTCCCATTGCCTTAACCCCCCTATACAAGATCTATTCATTTCCAAATGAGAAGGGCAAAACAACGGTAACCAGAGAGATAGAGCAAAGTGTGATACAAGGAGCCACAACATGAGAAGGATTAGGTTGTCTGAGAAGATGCGGAGAGAATAATGAGGAAAATCTTAATCTAGTTGCTTCAAAATAACAAAACAGAAAGAGAGAGAAGGAAATAAGAGGTAGGGAGAAAGAATGACAAAACATAAATGATAAATAGTCTGCCTAGTAAGTGTTTATCCATCTGCCAGGTACTTTTAAACTCTAATATGAACTACTACTCACACAAGAGATACCTATCAACCTTCACTACAACAAAATTTAGATGATGGCATTTAAAATTTCCACTTAAGATCCTTTTTAGAAGAAAAAAAAATGCATTATGTATCACATGTTGTCATAGCCTATTTTAGAGTTGCAAATAGTGATTAGAATAAATTGGCAGCATTTGAAATTGTTGTTAATATTAGCACTTAAACCTAATTTGTTGTATTGCTAGCCATGGGTCTCCCTAATTCCCAAGTTAGTGTTGGAACTCTCAAAAGCTAGCTTGAATAGCATTAGACGACAACCAAAGAAGCATATATATCCCAATCTACGACAAGTAGGTTATTAACCTCGATATTTATCAACTCGTGAAACATAATGAGTAACATCTTTCCATTTTTTTATGTAATGACAAAGATGCTCATACTAAGAGATTGAGTAAATCAGCATGAACATCAATGTTTTTGTTTTCCTGGATTTACATTTTGCAAACTCATTAGTTAATATCAACTCAAAAATACATAGTTATGCACGTCCTTCAACATTTAATTTAATATTTTGAATCTCAATTGACTATTGTTTCCTTCAACGTCTTGAAGATCTCATCAATTTGCTGCATATGTAAAAGCAAGGAATGACTAAAATGATCCAAGTTAGTCGAGTATGAAAACATATTACTAAGAAAAAAGTAACTGTATAAGTGCATGTGATCATTTTAGAAAAGGTATCAGACGCCACATCTTCATTGGTAAAGAAAAGAATACCTCCATGCCTCTTTGCTTTGTTGAGAAGACAATCTACAGTACATGATGAGTTGTTGCTAATGGGGAAAACTCTTCCGTCGTCTTCTGTTTGAACTTCATTGTAATAAAAAGAATAGAATTGTCTTAATAATGACGACAATCATACACCAAATATGGAGGAGAATAGAGTAGAAATTTCTAAATAAAACCTTAAGCTTAATCCCATGATCAGAAAACCAGCATATTGTGTCCTTTGGTCCATGAGCCTCTCAGTTCTCTATTTCCTCGAGGATAATTATCCACCAGTCTCTGTAATTGAAGCAAGCAAGCATGCTCAGAAGAGTAACAACATGGCACTGCATGATAAAAAAACTAAGTTGCATGCTAATTCACCTATAGATAAAGGGAGAGAAAACAATCAATATATTCTTGTGATGTAATTTTGTCTCTGCGACTAATATGGGGCAATATAGAATTCAATAGAAGTGAGTGGAAGGTCAATATCAGTGAAACAATGCTTCATATGATTCGCTATGGGGATATCAGATATAATTTTAAAAAAAAAATCAGAGAAACGATAATATAATCATAATATCATGTCCAAGTGCCAAAAGGATAGACAAAGTGCTCCCTTTTGCCAACTTACTCACCACCAAAAAGCATGGTTTGCAAGCACGGTCGCGGCAGTCGTCGTCGACTCTACCGTTCCAATTCCAGTATAATTTCAAGGAACGGTCGCGGCACGGATATACAACAACAACAACAACCGAGCCTTATCCCACTATGTGGGGTCGGCTATATGGATCCTTTTACGCTATTGAGCTCTA
>JBBUKS010000055.1:5425595-5442937 GCA_038050645.1 Hedychium gardnerianum | reverse complement strand
ATCAATATACAACTTATTTTTAAATTATACACAATAAACATATTTATCTAATAATTACTATATATAAATAAAAAATATCGAAATCGTATCGTTCCGGTCTGGGACCGAAACTTCGGCGTGGGTCGAGATTTTAAACCTTGATGACAAGGTCAAATAAGTTTAAATTGGATTTAGTTTGATCAATTTAAAATTAAACTAAATTTATACATAGAATAATTTAATTCATTAGTAATAGTATATTTTATAAGGTTAAAAATTATATTATATTTTTTTTCCCTAACAATTTGTCTCTATCTTAAAAATAAAATTAACCATTCTTAAAGAGATTAAGAGGTATTTTTCTCTTTGTTTATCTTATTTGATGGATGAAGGAAGGAAAACAAATTAAAGGGAAAGGAATTGAAATTAACCGTGTAAAAAAAAAAATAGGGGAAAAAGAAGAAAGGAAAAGAAAGAAAACAAAAACAGGTGTCGCGGTTGCCTCTGCCTTGAGGCCTTGGCCACACCTAGTCTTTGCGACCTCGTGACGACCTTGTAAGGTCCCAAAGGCAGCAGCGAGGTTGCAGTGGCCTTGCGGCTCTGAGCCAGGTGCACTGGTTATTTCGGGTGCCGTTGGCGAACCCACCGGCATAGTTTAACATTTTAGCCCATGCTCTTGGCTATCTATATGCGTGTGCGCGAGCGTGTGTGTGCTTGCGTGTATTAAAAAGGCAAATTGAACAAACATTAATTGCTTGTAGAACTATGATGCATTTGGTAAAAATCAGTATAGTTGGCAATTGGAGTGTAATTGTCTTTTTCATATTGCTTTTAGCAATTGGCATAGGGGCAGTGGAGAGGGAAATGGAATGCAATAGAGCTTTGACTGAAGAGAGGTTGGTATTCATGTGGTATTTTTTTGAGCTATTAATTCAACATTTAGTAGTTTTCCCTAAACATTTTAATAATATACCAACATCAAACAATACTAGATAAAACTTCTATGTGTTGTAGTCATTAAACAAGAACCATTAATCATCATTGCTATCATCGTCATTGATGCGGCGGGGCTGCAGTTCAGCCAGAGGCTGGGTAGAGTTGAGGATGCAGAGCTTTCTTGATGAGGTGGATGTTGAGGCTTAAAAGTAGTTCGACTTGCATAATGTGGTATAGTCCTATCTACACAGTATGTCGTGTTCCAATCTATATTGATGTTAGAGGGCACCCACCAATGCTTAAGTCGTTAAGGGTGTAATGAAAACAAGATAGCGAGACTCCTTCTGACACACATAGTTTACTATTTATAGGTATAAGACTGAGAGATACCTACAGTGATTATGACCACGATGTCTAGGAGATTAGGTACCGTTAAGCTGTTTTAACCATTAATCCCATTAATTATAATTAATGTCAACCATTCGACCATTACTGGCCATTAATTTTAGAAGTGATGATCGTGGAGGGATTGCATAAGGATTGTGGGCCATGTCTACTTGTGGACCATAATCTTATGGGTGGTATTAGCTATCTTGAAATGACCAGGGATTGTTGAGCTCAAACGGGAGAGTCCGGGGAGCTCAGACCAGAGAGCTCGGGAAGCTCAACATTCTTATGTGGAAGCCCTATCATGGTTGATGTTCACTCGCCAGATTTTAGAAGTGCTAATGTGATGCCCAGGAGTAGGGCCACGTGGGATAGCCTGCTAACTTAATCTTGGAGTAAGGTTATTATCATGCTTTGCGTTGCCCACACCATTGCGACTACTATTTCATGGTGAGGGCCTATTGAACCATCATTCAGTGTTGTTACCTTTTTTTTTTTAATTTTTTGTATTCACGACTTGGAATAAATGTTTGGACTTTTTCCAATGGGGTTTTCGTTCATGGTTAACCTGTATAACATATTGTAATGAGTCACATGATGTTAAAATATTTTTCCATTGCATTAATGATAGTATATACTCTGATGATTTCCATATGCTTGGCATTTCATACGAAATAATTGAATGGGAAAATGATGAATATCTAACTATCTATTACCAAATAAAATATTTCTAACATTCATATTGCTGTCTGATTTTTACAGTGCATCAAAATTTAATCTTCTATTTTTTTCAAGCTAACCTTTCCCATTTCAAAATTGATTTGAAGGATCTAGAAACTTTATGATATAGGCTTGCATCAAGATCAATGGAGAAACGAGATTGATCTAGTTATCCTCAATTAGTTGGGACTAACATGAATGTTGTTGCTTTTGTCTCTTTCCTACTTTTCCTTTATTTAACATATTTTCTATATTCTTTCCTTCCAGAATGCTTCTGTAACTGCAATTATACTTGCAATCGAGGGAGGATTATTTCGCATTTGGATGGCCTCTGAGACACTTTGTACAAGTCTAAAGGGGAAAAAGATTTGTGGTGAAAATAAAGTTAATGAAATTCATTTAAGAGAATGTCAAAGTTGCTCATATGAGTCCCATGGCAAATTCCACTCTCTGAGTGGTAATGGCTCTACAAATTTGAACGGATGCTTGCATAAAGGGAGTGCTCAAAATCTTGGTCCATCAAGTGCTATGCCCAATCAATTAGATCTTCCCTCAGAAATCCCAGTGGATAGACCAATATCTAAGGTGAGAACTGTCACCAATACTTCTGGAAAAGCTTGTGTTAATGAGGAACATGTGGAGTGCAATGCATATTGTTCTGAATACCTGCTGCAGCGTATGAAACATGAAAGGGACAGCACGCTGCAAGAATTGTACTTGCAAGATGAGTACGATGATGAGGATGATAGCGATTGGGAGCCTGACAGTCCTTTTATCATCAAAAAATGGTTTTGTACTAATTGCACAATGCCAAACTTTGATGATGTTTGCCATTGTGAGGTGTGCTTACTCTTACTTTGTTTCTTGTTCTCTGGTGTTCAAAATTTTGGCTTGATCATTTAATATTCTGAACCCCCATAAAATGATTCTTGTCCTTTTATATTTTTTCCTAATTAGTTTTGATGTACTTTTTATGTCATATGCTCTACTTCTTTACAAGGTGTGCGGTGAGGATAGAGAATGTGAGTTCCTTAGGCTTGGTCCTTCTGAATCTCCCATACAGCAGGAAGTTAAGCTGGCCATTAACTCTGATGGAAGTCATAGCCACCAAGGTATCTTCTAGTCTACTTATTATAGACTCATATATAATTTAGTATTGAATCTAAAATGCTCACGAGTCATTCAGTAGTCATGCTTTGCATTGTTTATTGTCATCCTTCTTGATTTGGACACACACATTTGGAACAATCTAATGCAATTGCATGGTCAATTTTTATTAGTTGCATTTTACTAATGGCTTTATTCTAGGAGCCTGCCAATGAACTAACATGCTTTTTTTTTTATATATGAATCTCTGGAATTGAATGTCTTGCAATGAAGAATACATTACTTTATTAGTTTTTAAGTCCTCTTTCGTGGTGCATGACAGTGCTTTGTAATGCAAAATAAATAAATAAAAATTTTATTATATATTTTTAGAATTAAAATAAATAAAAAATATATATGTATATATATATTAAGTTAATGAGTAATTTTATTAGGGTTTGATTAAGCATGTTTAGATTATATATTTATAGCTAGGAGTTGATTGAAATTAGTAATATAAGTTTTATTATTAACCTAATTTTTCTAAGTTTTTCGCCCACACCCTGCACGCTGGCATGTCCGCGTGCATCCCTGCCGTGACCCTTGGATGTCGCGGCAGCCTCCGCATACCCCCTGGGAGGAGAACTGAGGAGGTTGCAGCGCATGTGTCCATGCCGCGATCCGCGGAGGTCCCCTCCATGGTGGCGGGCGACGGGCGGAATGGTAAATTTCGCCTTTTCGTCCATTTCGCCTGACACAAAACGAAATTTTAAACCATGCTTTCTTCTTTCTGTGTGCCAGTGCAACTGTTGTTGCATTATAGATATGTTGAGACAATTCGAATAACTTACCGTAAGTTTTCTTGCTACAATATTTTATAGAATATTCCTTATATGGCTGCAATATTCCTTCAGATTTGTGCTCAAAATCAAGAACCGTTATTGGGTTTGATGAGAGAATGTTGCTCCATACAGAGGTTTGTAGTTATGCTATCTGTGCTTAACATTTTCTTTTTATGCTTTTTTTTACTTTATCTTTGAGTTTTTGCTAGGGCATCTATTAACTCACATTAGTGTGGGCAAACAATCTTTTTTTTTTCATGATTGCTGTATCAATTCTGGGGCCAATACCCAGATGTACCAACCAATAATTGGGTTGTCAAATGTGGACATATTTCATCTAAATCAATTTTTATTACTTAATTTTCTTTGCAGTTTTTGTTTAAATACAAACTCAAAGGCCTGTTATACAGACTTATTTATTTTTTTCTTTGGTTGTGAGTTATGGTCTGCTACTCCATGGAATTTATTAATATGGCTAAGGCGTGGATACTTTTTGTGAGATTGGAATATGTCATATCATGTTACTCCTCCACTTTGATGATGTGGAACCCAACCAATTCAGGCTCTCATCTGAAGCGCATAACATTACTTCCCTTTTGAAAAATGTGCTTGTCCTCAAGCATATAAATGAAGTATTGTTTTTTTTTCTTATTGGAAATAAAAGCAACTCATTCATTTGTTTTTCTACACAATCTTTTTGTGATGTGTGCGTCCAACTACGCCATGTATCCTAAATAGTAGGAATCGGTTTCATAGACCTTTTCCTGTCATTCAACTCTGTAAAGCTATCTCTAGTAATACCTGTGTCATTTACATCTCTTTTAATTACATTAATGGAAGTTTTTTCCCTTTATTGCTAGCACCTGCTCTAATTAATTAACTTGTCTGGTTCTGTAATTTGTTGATCGCCTTTGAAGTTGGCCATATCATTACCTAGTTATTTGCAAGCACACAATTTTTTTGTATATGTTGTTTCTTTGATATTCAACAGTCTTAGATTTTTCTTTATTGTTAGTCTTGGGGACACCTTCAGTTTTTTAAGTTATTTTATTTATTTATTTAGTTTTTTTGTCTGTGTTACCTTTCTTAGCCGACCCATCTAGTGGGATAAGGCTTGGTTGTTGTTTGTTGTCTATGTTACCTTTCTTCTGTCCTTTTGTTATTTGTGCTGCTATACTAGGTCAAGATGAAGTCACACCCTCACCCGGAAAGACCTGATCGTCTTAAAGCAATTGCATCTAGTTTGGCTGCAGCAGGTGATTTTAATATTCATAGAGGAATTCTTTATAGCTACCATTGCTTCTTGCTTCTCTTTTCCCTGCTTAATAGATTTTTGTTTAGGTTAATCTTAATCCATTATGTCTTTTTTGTTGCTTCTTGGCCTGAACTGTAACTTCTATATAAATTCAGGAATTTTCCCAGGCAAATGCTACTCAATACCAGCTAGAGAAATAACAAAAGAAGAACTTTTACGGGTAATTAATTAATTTGGTGATGATGAGCTATACCTTTTATGAGTGTTTACCTGCTAGTAATCACGGTTTCATTGGAAATTATTTTTGTGATAATATGGCGTAGTGTCTCTCATTTACATCCAAAAAACTTATTCTTGGTTAATCAGAGGGCATTGTACTCAGACCATGTTCAAGTTTTACACTGCATTTTCTAGGTTAAGTATGTACTACTTTAATTCAATCCTTAAAAATGATATTTTCTCCTTTTTTTAATTTGTTCTTAACAATCCTTATTCATATTCATATGTTTGCTGATAACTTGTAGGTTCACACTTTGGATCACATTGAAGCAGTTCAACACACAAGCCATATGCTTGCAAGGTGCTTGCACTATTTACATTCACTTGCAGGATAACGTTGCTTTAAATTTGCAGCTCTAAATTTGCTCCTTATGGTCAAATTTCTCCTCTTTGCAGCATCACTTTTTTGAAATTTTGTATTTGAACATTTCCATTTGCTATATTTCTTTATCAGTTAAATCAACTGCAATCAGATCTAGTTGATCTTTCATTCTTTAGTACTGAATTAGTCTCTAATAAAACAATTTAAACCTTGTTATGGCACTTAAACTCAACTTACTGGTATAAACTATTCAGTTAGATTCTTGAAATCATTCTAGTGATGATCAGGGAAATTATAAATGTGGAATGGTACAGCGATGAACTATTATTAACATAACTCCTAGTTTATGTTCGAAAAATATGACAATTTCCGCTTGGTTTGAACTGACAGTTACTTTACTGCTGACACTTATGCGAACGAGCATTCAGCATCTGCATCTAGGCTTGCAGCAGGATTATGTGCAGATCTTGCTTGCACAATATTGTCTGGTAGTGCAAAGAATGGTTTTGCTCTGGTACGTGGTTCAGTCTCTCTGCTTTGTAATTTGCACTATTTGATGATTTTTCTGTAATGACCTGTGGATACTTTCAAGAAAAATATTGATGGTGTTTAATTTTATGAGCAGGTCTGTTATCTATTTTTGTCATTTATTTGTTGAAACCGTGCTTCTACAGGTTAGACCACCTGGGCATCATGCAGGTATTGCACAAGCAATGGGCTTTTGCCTCCATAATAATGCTGCTGTTGCATCATTAGCTGCTCAAAGTGCTGGTGCTAAGAAAATCTTGATTGTTGATTGGGTATCCATCTTTTTCTTTTCTATGGAGTCTTTACTTGTCAATTTCTTAGTTGGATAATTCTTTTTTTTTTGCATGACATTTGAGCTGCAAGAGTGTATACTTCTTCCTTCAGTTTAAGAGTTGTCTTCATATTGTGGTTGCAGGATGTGCATCATGGAAATGGCACACAAGAGATATTTGAGGGCAACAAAGCGGTGAGCTGTATTATGAGTAATTTTAACTCCACCTTTAGTGCTTGAAAAATACATCCAATTTTAACTTATCTGACATCAACAAGCCATATTAGGCACAATTGTTTTAGGTTGGCTACTGAGATGGGGTCCCTCCATCGTACATCCCTATATAGTAAATCTTGTAATTTTACTTTAACTAGTCTTTTTACCCTCCGTATGTTTTGAATCAACTTCCTCCAGTTTTAACATGTTTATGTAGAATAAGATTTGTAAATGGTTTCATATATCTGTTAGCTTCCTTGATATAATTTGTAGTCTAACTTGGGTGGGAGGGAGAACAGAAAGCTCTCTATATCAAAGGCCAGAGAGGGGCCCTTATTTCTTTACTCAAAACTCACCTTTCCAAGCAAGTTCATTCACATAAAAAAACCTTAAACGATAAATTGACTTACCTTCATGCTATGCTTCTCTGTTTCATCACTGGGTAGCAGATAATATAATATAGACCATCTTTTTCTATTTTTGGCTGAGTTATGAAGAATTTAAATTGAAGTTGGTTGCTGAGTTGTGGAGGTATGCTCATGCAAGGAGATAGATGGAACAAAATGAATGTAGTAACTTGTTTACTTATAACATATCATACATGGTCTGATGTATTAAATTCAAGGTTCAAAATTTCAAGCCATGCTGAAGTTTCAGCCTTTGACTGAATGATACCATTTCAGTATCGTGGTGACGTTTTTGATGCATATGGTGTCAGTGGAGGAGAAAGTAGATGACGAAGAAAAAGAAGAGAAGACAACTATATATTTAAGTTCGGACTTTATGTTCCATTTGAAGTGGAATGGTTTTGACATTCTCTTGTATGGACATAAGATAAAAACAATATTATCTTAATTTATCTTGATCGATATTGTAGCATGCCAAGAGGTGTCAAGTGTTGGCATGATGTATACTCATTAACATTGATATGATTGATGTACTGACGTAGGAGACATTCCCTGTACCAAGTAGTCTCATGTTTCGGTAATTTATCGAAACGATTTTATTTCAATCATGCCGTTTGGCATGGTATGAGATTTCAAACCATGATTAAAATTTTTGCTACATTGCATTACCAGTTGTGATGCCATTTTTTGCTTTTTCTGTTATTTACTCAATTGGCTATCTGGCGTTTTGGTTGACAGCTAGTAACTTCTTTTTGATATTCAGGTTCTGTATATATCATTGCATAGGCATGAAAATGGAAGGTTCTATCCTGGAACTGGAGCTGTGGATGAGGTACTTCATTCATCAAATTCAATTAGAAAAAGTCCTTACATTTTGCAAATATAACCTCAAATACATGAACATAACTGATCAAGGACCTCACAAATAGGACGTCTCTGATTAAACTCCTGCAGTCCTACTACCTTGAATGGTGAGACCACATCCCGCTCTTACCGCCTCCTGAGCAAGTCAGTCGGCTTCCACATTGCCTTCTTAAGGGATATAGTTGTAGACCATCTCCCAATCCTGGACCAGCCATTGCTTAACAGTTTCAATGCCTGATTTCGAAATGGTGTGGAGTCTGGTAGCACCATGGATCTTCTCCGGCGCTTCTTTGCAATCAGTCCTAGCACAAAGAAAGCAAATTTCTCTGTCCCATGCAATTTGCAAGCCTTTGTTGATGTTCTCCAATTCCACTCCCACCACTAGTGTCTTTGATCACACTAGAGCAAGCGCAAATTGTATCCCCTCCCTTGTCCCTGATGCTGCTGCCAATTCCTCCTTTCTGCTAGCGCTGTTGTGTTTAGTTTTACTTCTAAATTGGCATGATGAGTAATTCAATTAGATAGCTTGTGTCGAATTGCCATTTGCTCAAACCTGCAGGTTGGCAGTATGGATGGCGAGGGATTTTCTGTGAACATTCCTTGGAATTGTGGAGGCGTGGGAGATAAGGATTACATTTTTGCTTTTCAGCATGTTGTCATTCCAATAGGTCATTTTCTTACTTTCTCGTTATTTTAGCTTTCTTTTGGATACATGGTTTCAATTCAAGGTCTTAGTCTTGGTGTAATAACAGGCTCTTGATGTGGAGTTACCATCATTAGTTTGTAGCATACAATTATAAGCATGAGCCATCCAGTAATGAATAGTAATTTCAATTTTTTATTTTTTTGAGCTTGAGGTGAATTTGTTCTATATTAAAACTAAAGGAATTTCCCTGCATCATTGTCCTGGGAATACAATCTGCAGTTGCTGAGGTTTTTAACTACTGCAGACAAAATGTTTGAATTCAGAAAGCTAAAAGAAATAGATAGTGTTGGTAGCAATACTTTGTTTCATTGTTTTGATTGATTCTATTACCTTATTTGTTGGTGATTGATGAATATAAAGTAATACAGTATCCTAGTGTCCCAGAGAAGACCATTAGTCATACTTTCAAGTTCACAATCTGTATGATAAGAGAAGACAACTCCTAATTTGTTATTTTAATTTAACTGAGTTTATCCTCAATGATCATGTGGGATTGATGGCACACATCTTACCCTTGATCTACAATCTTCATTTGTTTGTTGAACTTCTCAAACTTTCTAATTGTTACAACCATTTGTGAGAGTATATCTCAGTTGTTCCTTTATGTATAAACTATAAAGACCATATGAATTTCTTATTTCTCCTAATCTCTTACGAATCGATCATAGCTCAATAATCTTTCGAAGCACTGGAATTTTGTATTGCAATAGTTGCTATATTGTCACAATGCATTTCTTTTGATTATTGTTGTTCTTGACCCAAATCAAAAAGAATTTTTCTTAGCCAAACTATTTCACAAGACTTAATAAGTAGCTGCAATGTATTCAAGGTAAAATTATCTTTTGGTTTCATTATATTGATACCAATGTTGGATTTTCCAGATGCACTCTTTATCATTTAAAGGTCTGACCCAATAACTCTCAGTAAAACCAATAAACAGTCCAAGATTTTTTATTTAGCCTTTGTTGTAGCTATTTGTTTGTATTTGCTCATTTGGAATTTGTTTAAGATGTTTTGAATACTCTTCATCAAACTTTGTTTCATAGAGCTAACTGAAGCCAAAAACACTTTGTCTTGGGCATATCTAAAGGATTTCCTATTTCATTGACTCAATTGCCACTCTTTCTTCATCCATGGGAAAATCCATGTTTCTTTTATTACTTTTCAAGGCTTTAAGATTCTGTTTCTAAGAAAGCAACCTCACGGCTTATAAATTTCTTGGAATGAATGTGCCTTTCATGATGCAATATTTGCTCTGCTGCTGATTTGATACAAGAACTTTATTTTTTGTTGTAGAATTTCAGTACTTTGATCAACTGCATTATGATGCTGTCTAGTTACATTTTAAGGTCCTTAGATCTAGTGACAGATCCAAGATCTGAAGAGCAGGGGTGGCATAGTTGACCCACTTAATCGTTCACGCAATACAAAACTTTTTAATAATTCTAAAGATGATGCCGTTAATCGTTCACGCAATACAATTTTTTTTAATAATTCTAAAGATGATGCCATTAATTGGATACTTTGAAAGATGATGCAATTAATTTGATACTTTGAAATACATTGTATTGCTCAATAATGAATAGACAAGAATTTGATCAGAAAAATGAAGAAAAAATAATTATGAAAAATGTAAGTAAAGAATTTATTTGTCAAGTGATATGAGGTGGATAGTAATATCAACGCTTAAATAAATAAGATGCCTTAATATCCAATTTGGACAGGTGCAACGATCAATTAAAGACTACACTGACTTGTATTGTGTGGTCAAATAACTATTTTGAAAGATCAGTGCGTGATAAAATACATACTATCTTAAATAATATCTTTGAGACTAGTGGGTGCAATTGGCCCCATAGGATCTTCCCAGATCCACAAGAGAACACAACTGGGTTTTGACCTTTTCATTTACAATGCATAGGAATAAGAAAAAGAAATTACTACTCCCAACTAGTTGTGGTCTTCTTTATAATCCATAGAGATTTATTACAAAATGCTTCTTAATGTTATTCTTACTGGTGCAGGTAGAAAGGCATGCCTTTAATCTTTAGTAATTCAGTATCTTAGTTTAGCATATGGAGTTGCATAAAAGTAATCTTTCTTCCTTTGACCTACTTTTTGGGAATCGAGAAGGAAACAATATACCTGCAAAGCTCTACATTTTGGCACAATTAAGTTCACATGCATTTTCATTCTCATTTTTGGACCCCCAAAGCTAAGTTGCAACTTGTTTCATTTGCAGATCATGTGCTTATTGTTTTATTTTTCTGTATTAATTGTTTACTTGAACACTTTTTTCTTTGGCTTCCTCTATGACACATTGTCTTATTTTCAGCTCTTCAATTTGATCCTGACATCACAATTGTTTCAGCAGGCTTTGATGCAGCACGTGGTGATCCTCTTGGTTGTTGCGATGTAATGACAAATTGTCTATAATTTTGTTTTACATGATGATTTCATGTTATATGTTGATAATTAGTGAATCACTCTGGCATTTTGAGACTATGATTGTTAATTGTTGGGCACCAATTGAAAACTTACAGTAGGTTTTGATCATTGTCTTTGCTCTATTTAAATACCTGTTTACTTACAATCTGACACCCAATTGGATTTTTTTTTGATATATTGAAACTTATATTTTAACTTTTGAGGTTTGGAAAGTAAAAACAATTTGAGCTGAAGTTAAATCATATGAGGCCAATTCATTCTTTTGAAGAGGCAAAATGAAGTTAAATTTTTTTTTGAATAATATTTGCATTGCAAGTACTTTTTTTCTTTAATATGTTTGTATGTAAACAAAACATCTTAGTGTCAGCCTTTAATTGTTAATTTGTTATTATTACTAAATGGCGTATTGAAAATCACTACATTGTGCAGAATTTCACTTGATTGTGCATTGTTATTATCAAATTTCTAATGTTTTTCAAAAGGTCAAGGATTATGGTTCACTGTGTAGTTATTTTGTGTATGTTTTTATTGAAAATAGAATGAACTTGCGCTATAAAGTTAACAGCTGACACACTTGTAATAGGTCACACCTGCTGGATATGCTCAGATGACACACATGCTTAGTAGTGTCTCTCAAGGGAAGTTACTGGTCATCCTTGAAGGAGGGTCAGTACCTCCACATATTAAAGTTTTACATGTTAACTGTAAATTTATTTCTTTTCCCATTTGCAGCTACAATCTTCGTTCCATATCTTTGTCAGCTACTGCAGTGGTCAAGGTATCTTTGTCACTTTTAATAACCTCTTCTAGCATTCTATTTTGGCAAAATTCTCATTTCATGCACCTCTTTCTTATTTCCATTCCACGCACTCCACTTTCGAAGTTCTCAAAAGGCATCCCTAACCTTCTGATATCACTGTTTTACTGATATATTTTGAACAATAGAAAGTCATCCGGTAGTTTTGGCTCAAAACTATTTTGTGGCCATTTAGTTGTCAAATTTTGAAACGAAGACCTAATATTGGACTCCTGGCACTCCTAGGAGTCCATGACAGGTCTTGGTTCCAAGATTTGCAGCTCTAAACTGCCTGATGACCATTTACTTGTCAAATTTTAAAGCCACCTTATATGGAATCATGACACACTTATGAGCCCGCATCAGGTCTTGGTTCCAAAATTTGACAAGTAGAAGGCTATCAAATAGTTTTGAGCCAAAACTACTTGATGACCTAATAGCGCACAAAACGTTAAATTGAAAGCAAACATTCTTGGCAAATTTACTTGATTGCAAAATTTGACAAGTAGTGGCCTTAAATTGTTCAAAACAGTAAATTGAAGCAGATCTGCACTCCTGGTACTCAAAGGAGTCCATATCAGGTCTTAGTTGCAAAATCTGACTAGGGTAAACAGGGCTTCAGATTGGTAGGGATGCCTTTTGGAAATCTAGTGAGTGGATACGTGAATTCACGGGAATAAACAAAAGATAGGTGCTTGAAATTGGAATTTTGCCATGTGTTATTGTTTATAATAAACTGCATCCTTTTTAAAGATTTATCTAATGCTTGCTGGTATCATCTGTATTCTCTTGGTTTTGTTCGTATGGTTGGTGCAATTGGATATCATACCAATTTAATGATGCGGTATACTAAAATCAAAAGGAAAAAAATAACCAACTGTTGTTCCAAGCCACACAGAAGAGGTTCATCAACAGTCTAATTGAATCTTCTCAAAAAGCTCAGTCCAGTGCAATTGGTTCATTAATAATGAAAAAATTGTTTCTCAGCTGTTACTTAGAACTTGAACTGTAAGTTTTATGCAAAAAACAATTATTTCCAAGGATCAGAGGTTTCTAAATTGTTATTGTTTTGTAAACTAGCTTTGCAGATCTATTTATTGATGAACAGGATTCTTTATGCAAACATGAAAAAAAGTGTGTTTACCTTCATTTGGAGAAACTTTGTGTCATCATGGTGAAGTTCTTTATTTATTTATTTATTTTTTCTATTTTCATTCAAAAAAGAATACATGGTTATTTAATTAAAGATTCAACACCTCTCACATTAGAGGCTCAATGTTTGATTTAATCACGATTGCCGAGCATAAGAAAAATATTTTACACTTATTTCACAGGTGTTACTTGGCGAAAATCCTAGTCCTCAGTCGAATAACAATGTTCCATCGAAAGCAGGTCTGCAAACTATTCTGCAAGTAATGCAAGTTCAGATGAAGTATTGGCCAATCTTGAAACCAAACTTTATGATGCTTCAATCACAATGGAATATGGTTGCTGCTGCTATCAGTGAGTAATTATGTTGAACTTTTATTCTTGATTAAATTACAGATTAGTATTTCTATGTCATACTTTGGTTATGGTTTGAATAGATTATATATTTTAAGAGGAATTCATGATGAAGAATTCAGGTCTCTTAAATTGTTGTCCAACAAGGATGAAAAATGTCATTAATAGGAGAAAAAGTGAATAGTTGGAATGGACTCTTATGCAGTCTTGTGTGATCTTATTGATATCAATGATGATTGATAGGATAAAAATGTGGTTAAAATGAGAAGTTCTTGAGTCTTGAGTCTCTCACATGCCATGCTATATCCAATCCCTTGCATGGTAAACAACACATACAAAATGGTTATATCAGTGATTAAAATCTCGTGCTGAACCGCTCGGTACATGTGAAACATATCGTTCCGCCCACAGATTGAAACCGGCACTGGCACTGGTATTGGCACGCCCGAGGTTCTGAGGCCCACGACCGGCCTCGGAGGCATCGCGCGAGCTCCGCGGAGTAGGCGTCGCGCGAGCCACAGCCAGCGCGCAATCGGCGAAATAGTTTAAACAGTAAAGATTAAATAAACTTAGATTAATAATTTCAATCAACTCCTAGCTATAGTAGGGATAATTTAAATAAACTTAATTCAACCCTAATAAAATTATCCCATTATATATATATATATATATATATTAAAAAATTATTTTATTTTTATATTTTAAATATTTAGATTGTTTTTTTATTCTTACTTAATATGTTATATTTAAAAAATACTGAAACACGACACGATACGATACCTAAACCGTATTATTTCGATCTAGACCGAAATCTCAGTGGGTCAAGATTTTAAACCTTGGGTTATATTATAGAGAATTATGCTAGGGTGTGTGGTTATTAGGGAAAAGAAACTAATTGGTAGGGTTTGGCAATATTTGAAATAATAACATGGTACTTCTCGATCCAAACCACGATTGTGAGAAACAATCCGAAAGTGACATGACATGACCCAAATAACTTTTACAATAGAATCTTACGCCTTACAAAAGTTTTTTTTTTAAAAATGTATTTAATTAGTTTTAGGTTTATTCAATTGATCTGAATACCATGATCCATATATGACATGATTATAGGCATATATGAATTGCCACCCTTACTAATAGGTGATAAAATGATTGAAAATAGATGGAAGATGATAATTAGATAAATTGAATTAATTAAAGATGATGATATAAGCGGTAGGAGAGAGACCAAACAACACTTCAATTAACATCAGAAGTATTACTGAAAAAATATGAATATTGCTAGTTATTATAGAATTCAATAGGACACAATCAATGTTAGCTACCCCAAATTATTGGGGTTAACACAATCGAATAATGATGGTGGGTAAACTGACTCAATCACTTTGGTGATGGTTTAGCGTTTATGTTGAAATAAATTATTTTAACCTCGCAAACTATCAAAGAATGAATGGTTTGACTTGGCCCTGAGCATGAGGGTTTGGGGGAAACAATCCAAAGTGAGTGAAGAAAAGCATGATCAAACAAACAAAGTGAGGGACGGTACCAACTGAGCGAAATATGAAATAATAAAAGTGCTTATAAAAAGGTGCTAGTTCAATGAGTCACATGTCCAACATTCTAGACAGAAGTAAGATGTATGGACAGTTGAGCCTACTTCTGGCATATGATATCCTAAAAATGGTAACTGTAAATTTAGTTGTATGAACAAAAGACAGTTTGTAACTTTTATTGACATATCTTATGTTTTTTTTAACAAACCACAATTTCTAATTGCCTGATGAGTTATCCTGAGTTCATTGGTAGGTAGTCGGAACTCATTGGTGTAATCTTTCATGTTTGAGTAATTTGGACATGTTAAAAAATGCCGCTCTAGCTTATATTGGTACTGATAACAACTATTCATGTTTGACACCAGAAGATCTGTAGCAATTACAAGTCCATACCGAGTGGTGCCTTATTTTGGATGAATCTTTCCTCTGCTGTTGTTAGGAGATCAGATTAAAAGGCGAGCACATCCAATCGGTCCGGTATGGTGGAAATGGGGAAGCAAGCAGTTTATATACAAACGCGTCTATGGCAAGCCATATTGGCGAAGGCGTCTATGATTCAGAGTTGGTTGATGCTACAAGCCAAGCCAGTTTGCAAATGCTTTGTATCGCTTTGATCAAAGCCCAGAGAATCAACAATAGCTGAGATGTTATTCTTTTGACTAGCCTGCAGTCTGCAGGTTTATCTGCACAGTTTTGCCATGGATTTCGCTCGTTGTTTAGTGATGTTCCATTTGATGCGAATATATACTCGGTGTAATTTGATACTACTGTGTTTAGTTGCAGTAATTTTATCTTCTCAAGTTGGGTCTTGTCTAGTCGTGTCTTTAAGAGAGCTACGGGCACTCGGGCAGCTTATTGCATTTGCAGATGCCTCTGTGATGTTAAGTGGCTTAACAGTAATTGTGATGTTAAAACAGTTGATATGTACACCAAGCAGTAGAAACAAATGTCTTGAATTTATTTTACTGGGACAGAAAAATAAGAAATAAGAGGAAAGGAGAAGAAAAAAAAAGAAATAGATCAAAGGATGATATTTCGGGAATTAATCAAAGGGTACATCTAGGTTTTAGAAATTCATAGGATTTAAAATAGATTTAATTGGACATGTTTAGATTCATAAGTGAGTTTAAATTGAAATTCATTGATCGATCTAAAACACTTAGATTGTACATATTTCAGGTTTTGAGGATTTCTAAGATTATAAAGAGTTCAAATATGTTCTCTATTATTATTTTTGGGTTTTCGATGATCTAGAGGTTTTGAAAAAAAAAAAAAATTCGAGTCATTTGAGCCTAATCTCCTAGAGGTCAGGATCATATTGGGCTTGATCTGAGAGTAGATTAGGATCACGTTGAGCCTGATCTTCCCACACTAGACCCCGCATATAAGAAAAGAATAAGTTAACATAATTGAAAGTTAACATATAATTTTAACACCTTCAGAGATGCCGAAATAAGTAATAGAGAGCACTATTGAATTCCTTGTCGTCTCAGAAATTCATAGGTCTTTAAATAAGTCAAATCGGACCTATTTAAGTCCATTAGTCATTTTGATCAAAATCCATTAATAGATCTAGATAGGTTTGATTGGTGTCCTCTATTGTTTATTTCAATCTTTTTGGATGTGTTAAAATGTTATGTTAACTTTCAGTTAGAATATAATCTTGGTCTTCAGAAAATCAGATTCATATTGGGCCTAATTTGAATTAGATCAGACCCATGGTAGTGTTGATTTAGATCCTCTGAGCTTGGTCTGATTCAAATCAAGCCCATGGGTTTGATTTCTCGAAGGTCAGGACCATTTGGTTACTTCTAGTTGAAAATTAGTATAGCATTTTAATACCTCCAAAGAGATCAAAATAAATAATGGAGGACACTTTTGAACTTTTTATAATTTCAAAAATTTATAAGACTTCAAATGAATTTAATCGGACTTGTCTAGGTTCATCAATGAGTTTTGACCGAAATTTATTGATTAGACTCATTTTAAGTTTTATGAATTTCTAAGTTCATAAGGAATCCAACTGTACCTTCTCTTATTTCAAATTTTGAAGAGATGTTAAAATGTGATGCTAACTTTTAACTACGATATGGATTTGGTTTGGAAATCAAGCTCACGTTGGGTCTAGTCTAATTATGTGGTAGTGTAAATTATCATCATCAATGATGTCAATATAATTAAGTTGTGATGTATTGCATATATGTGAAAGAGAGAAGAGAAAAAGGAGAAAAGAGATTGCAT
>JBBUKS010000055.1:5394816-5420365 GCA_038050645.1 Hedychium gardnerianum | reverse complement strand
TAACAATTTAGGAAATAAATAATTAATATTTCTTAATTTATTATAGAATAATTCAAATCTAGATTTTTTGTGATTTTTTAAAATTTTCCAAAATTTCCAAATTTGGTATGTCCTAACAATTTAGGAAACATTCCAAAAATAAAATATTTTTGATAAATTCAAAATTTCAGAAATGAATATTTCTTAATTTAATATAGAATAATTCAAATCTAAATTTTCTATGATTTTTCAAATCTTTCTAAATTTAGTATTTCCTAACAATTTAGGAAATTTACAAAAAATAGAATATTTTTAATAAATTTGAAAATTCTAGAAATGAATATTTCTTAATTTAATATAGAATAATTTAAATCTAAATTTTTTGTGATTTTTCAAATTTGGTACTTCCTAGCAATTTAGGAAACTTTCCAGAATTGAAATATTTTAATAAATCTAAAAATTCCAGAAATAAATATTTCTTAATTTAACTAAGAATATCTCAAATCTGCTTTTTAGGAAAATGTCAAAATATTTCAAAATTTGGTATTTCCTAACAAATTAGGAAACTTTTCAAAAATAGAATATTTCTTAAAATTCCAAAAAATTTCAGAAATGATAATTTCTAAATTAACACAATATTTCTAAATTATATTTTCCAAAATTATTTCATAAAATTTCAAAAATTAGAATTTCCTAATAAATTAGAAAACTTCTATAAATGGAAATTTCTTAATAATTCTAGAAAAAATCAAAAATTAATTAAAATACTAATTATGAATCATAAACAATTTTAAGACCATGTCTAAGCATGATCAAACTATGGTACCACTGTTAAGTAGCCCGATATAGTGTGTGTGGTTAACACATTTCGCAAAACATGCACAACGGATGACATTAAACAATAATAACAAAAATGAATTATTACATCGCACATACCACACGCATACAAGGATACATCTCATGCAAACATGATCGATAAAATAAAACTTTTAAGAATAACATTTACTTTAGGTATACCTTACGGATGATGTGTAAAGGAAAGAGCATCAACTAGAGCGACGTTATCAAACCTCTCCTCTATTCATATCCTTGCCGAGCTCTTCAAGACAACTCCTTGAGCAACAAGTCTCACCTCCGATCGGTACTAGCCAAGTGTGGAAGAGATGCGATTCAAGAGAGGAAGCACAAAGGAAGAAGAGTCTTCTTCCTTGTGATTTTCGGCAACCAAAATGGAAGAACCCTTTCAGGGTGTGGCCAACCAAAGAGAGGAGGAGAGGGAGGAGAAAGAAAATAATACAATTCAATAATTATCTATTTTCTTCTCCAAGCATATATATATATATATATATATATATATATATTCCTCTTATTGGGTTTGATGATAAAGCCCAATTCAAACCCAATATGACTTAACCAAAGTTTGGCCCATTAACCTCTTGATTTAGTTCACAACTAAACCAAGTTGGTTCATGACAAAACCAAATAGGGTTTAACTCTTCCATAAGAGATGTGGCCCATCTGCGCTTCCATTCCAACAAAATATATTTTATATTGGTCCTTTGTTTGGTCCAACCAAATATTATATTTCTTGATATGAGAATTGAATTCTAAAACTTGTTTTATGTCTTTTAGATACTCGTAGTGCGTATAACCCAATAGGTTTCTGATTTATCTTGGTCGTCCATAATTAACTATTTAATTATGGATCGATCATGAGTAGCACCTAGTAGTACATCATGATCCCAACTAATCAAAAAATCACAGTTGGTCCCAGAACTAGTTCTAAACCCTTTCAGCAGCTACAGTGAGTCGTGTCTCGTTCCTTTCACTCGTCTTATACCCATTTAGTTCAGGACATGGTCTATTGTGTCTGTCCCCACAAGGTTGACTATGTCACACCTAGCCCAAGTCATATTTACTTGTCCTATGAATTCTAATTACTCATACATGTATCTAAGAGTCCAATACTCTTAACATGTGATGCTTTGGCCAAAGACTTTAAGTAACAATCCTAATAAGTGGTCATAGGGTATACGTCTCCTTGCAAGGAGTGATGAATCCTCTATGGGCTATCCAAACACCTTCGGGCACTTCAACTTATACCCAATTATCTCGGGTTCACATCTCCAAGTAGATGATTTGCTTAAGATATCAAAGCATAATCCTTCATGACCAAGGTGACTTAAATACCTCAAGTCGAAGGAAATTTGCACTCAAGTTGCAATAAGAACTTCACAGACATATCTATATATGTAGAGAACCATATGAAGTCTTAAAGCAGGTCACTCCAATGAACTAGTTACTATAACTAGCATCCACGTTTAACTCTTGACATCCCAATATCTCCTACCAGTGAGTAACCGCTGCTTGGTTAGACCAAGGAGTATAACCTATGCTAGTCTTACAGAATTGATAATTTCCAAATATCAATTTGTTGACAAGAGAAGATTTCAATACATTCATAATTACACATATAGAAACGTTCACTAGTTGTGATCCAATCACAAATTCTCTCATACTATGAATCGTATTGTAGACATTCATTAAATGAGTTTAAGACCAAATTCAAAGACATAAAGAATATGCACTCAGATAATGAATCTATATTTATCATATAAATAGTATAAGTCATAAGGCAATTGCCTTAGAACACCCCTCAAACATACCAACTTGTTGCCTCATAATATCAAGAGATCATCTAAATTCCTCATCCCTTGACCACTCCTAGTACTGATGGTCAACAAAATCAGAAATAATACCTTGGAAATCCTTCGCCCTCCTAAAATGATCTCATAACTCTTGGAACTGTTCTTGAGTCATAGCAAACTGACTCTCCAACAATTGTTGGTTAGCAACATACTCCTCATTAAGAGTGTCTAAGGAGGCAGGGAAATCAGAAAAATCAAATCCAGAATGAGTTATATAGTCGTAAGCAAAAGAATGTCTAGCCGGCTTATGTCTAGAGGAAGAGGGTTCTGTCATATCTACTAAGGGAGGATCAAAAACGGGTGTTTTAATGGGAGTGAGGACATGTTTAGGTGTCATGTCCGTAATAATCCAATTGGCAAAATTTCTATTTGAAGTACGTTCGGGGTTAGGTAGGAGAAGAGGGAATCCATTTTTCCTAATGAAGTCATACCCTCTCTCTTCCCAACATATTATCTTCATTGTCATACAAGTGTCAATATCAATCTTGGAGCTACCATTTACAACCTCTAAACAAAATAACTCACACTCCAAGTATGCGGTGATGTATGTAATAAACCCACCAAAAACTATAGTACCTGAAGATGCTCTACTAGATCTCACTAGATTTTGGAAAAAATAAAAACTCGAATCAAATTCGACCTCATTCAACATAGCCCAAAAATAATAAAACTCTATTTTTTGTACCACACCATCACTCTCACCCCGACCAAAGATGGTCTTACTCATAACTCAGTGTAGGTAACGAAGAACAGGGTTTTGAAGAGAAGAAGCCTTGGAGCGTGAAGGGTCATAGGGTTCATTTGAAAATGCAATATCATTCCAAAATGTTTTACTATTGAAAGAACAATCAAAACTACAAGATCCATCATTAGGCAAGCCAAAATAATTATTGAAATCATAAAGAGACCACTCATAATCATGATTCATTAAGCAAAAAACTAATTTTCCCTTCTTTGTCACTATCATAGGTAAAGTAGGTTTCTAATGAGCTTAGAAATTCAAGAATAATCCTAGGATAGGTTGGATAATGAATGCTCATTAAGGTATTCTAACCTAAATTGCTATACAACTATTCTACATCCGTCCTAATTCCTAAGACATTTATGGTATAACTATCAATATGTAGAGTGCAAATCAATTTTCTAATAACAAGAATATTGAATCTAGCTTTTTGTTTCTCATTGCAAAAAATGATTCCATATGAATTCTCGTTACCTTCGTCGTGTGCTTTACGCTGGCTTTGTCAGTGACCTTCCCTTTTCCTTTGTCAGAATCATCTCCTCCGCTAGATCCACCTCCAATGCTTTTTCGGAGTCTCTTCATCATAATGAATGGTCACAAGTAAAGAGGGGCGATTTGTAGCTTATGGAAGAGGAGAGTTAGAAAAGAGAGATCTTGAAAAGAAATCAAGATAAAGGAAGAGATCTAGAGGGGTCTTGAAGAAACAGGGTTTAGATCTTGTTTTGGAAACTAGATCTAATAAGAAGAAGAGACTTGAAGAAGGGGGGAACTTAGAGAAAGTTCTTCTTTGGAAAGATCGAAGAAGATTGGAGAAGAATTGAAGAAAGAAAAAACTTAGATCTTGTCGTGGAGAAGGGAAGTGAAGAAATTGGGGTGGAAGGAGGTTGGATCTTGTATTAGAGAAGAGATCTCAAGAGAAGAAGAGAGAGGAGGAAAGAAGGAGAGAGGGGGGGGGGGCAGGGACACAGTCGTGTCCCTAAGGATTAATATGCTAATTAGAGGCCACTTGACCATGCCAAAAGGCACGGCCTTGGTGTGGATTGTTTCGGGTGGCTCCAAGCTCTTTTCCCACGACTATGTCAAATTGACACGACCTAGTTTTTTTCTATTTTTTATAGAACACACGGTTGTGTGTGAAGAACATGGTCGGGACTTAGTTGATGCTCTTGTTTCTTCCTCTGGGTTGGCATGACCGTGTCACAAGACATGGTCACACCGTGGCTGTGTTCTGGAAGTTGATTCTTCAAGGGCATGGTACTCTAGGACAGAGTCTTCCATTGGCACGACCGTGTTTGACTTCTTTTTGTTTGCTCCCCTATAATAGGCACGGCCATGTGAGATCACATGGCCATGTCTTGGTATGGTCTGGCCTAAAGTCTCCTTAAAGCATGGTCGTGTGAAACCACATGTCCCTGCTTTGATTTGTTTTTGCCCGTGTAGTGAAAAAGCATGATCGTACCTTTTTGGCATGGCCAGACTTCAACTTTTTCTTCGAAAATTCTTGCATGCCCATGTCAAGTCCTATGGCCAACTCGTGGAGGAATACAGCCTAAAAGAGAAAACAAAAATAAGACTCAAAAGAAAATTAAAAATAAAGAAACCAAGAATAAAAATGTGAACCCTTGAGTTGCCTCCCAAGAAGCGCTTATTTAAGGTCACAAGCTTGACCCCTATCTTGGTTCAATCTGGAGGACATGGTTCAGAAAAGTATTATTCTTCATCCTCATTAGCAGGCATCCTTAAGAAATATCTTTTCAGTTTTTGCCCATTCACCTTACAAGACCCTATTTCCTGGTTCTAAAAATAAACTGCCCTATATGGATATACCTTTTGATTTCTAAAAGGTTTTTTCCATCGTGATCTCAATTTTCCAAGAAACAATTTTAGTCTTGAATTAAACAACAATACAAGTACTTCTTCATGAAATTCTATGTCTATCATGCCAATTTTTTGTTCTTTCTTTATAAGACTTAGCATGCTCATAAGCATCCATTCTAAGCTCATCCAATTCATTGAGTTGAAGATTCCTCTTTTCTCCGGCTAATTTCAAATCAAGATTCAATCGTTGAATTGCCCAATAAGATTTATGTTCCAATTCCACCGATAGATGATATGGTTTGTCGTAAACCAGATGAAGTGGTTTGCTGTAAACCAGATGAAATGGTGTCATCCCAATAAGAGTCTTATAAGCAGTACGGTAAGCCCATAAAGCATCATCCAACATCAGAAACCAATCCTTTCTAGTCATGGACACCGTCTTTTCCAGAATACCTTTGATCTCTCTGTTTGATATCTCTACTTGCCCACTTGTTTGCGGATCATATGATGTTGCAAACTTATGGCTAACTCCGTATTTCTTAAGTAAGTTCTCAAATTATCTTTCAATGAAGTGAGAACCTCTATCACTAATAACTACTCTAGGAACTCCTAATCTGGGATAGATTATCTTTTTGAACATCTTGATGACAGTTTTAGCATCACAAGTAGGAGAAGCTATAGCTTTTACCTATTTGGAAACATAATCTACAACAACTAAGATATAATTATTTCCACATGATGAAGGAATTGACCCCATAAAATCAACTCCCCAAACATTGAAAAGCTCAACTTCAAGGATAAAATTTAAGGGCATCTCATGCCGCTTTAAAATATTTCCTTTTTTCTGACAATAGTCACCAGATAGTATATAATCCCATGCATCTATAAATAAATTTGGCCAAAAGAAACCAGCTTGTAAAACTTTAGTTGTTGTCTTTACATTTCCAGAATGTCCCCCATAAAGTGATGAGTGACAATCGTGTAGGATTTACTTAGTTTCATCCTCAGTTACACATCTTCGATAGATTGTATCTCCACACTTCTTAAAAAGAAAAGGCTTATCCCATATGTAGTACTTTATATCTATGAAAAAATTCTTTCTTTGTTGATATGTATGGTTTGGTGGGAGAATTCAGCAAGATAGTTCACAAAGTTTTCATACCAAGGGTCTTTCATGCTAGTGACAGATAAAAAATGTTCATCTAGAAAGGAGTAATCAATAGGAAAATGGTCATTTGTGTTCCCTTGTACATCTTTACACATTCTAGATAGATGATCCGCCACAACATTCTTTGCCCTTTCTTATCTCTGATTTCAAGAACAAATTCTTGAAGCAGCAATATCCATCTGATAAGTCTAGGTTTGACATCTTTCTTACTAAGTAAGTACTGAATGACTGTGTGATCTTTATAGACTATCACTTTTGACCTTACTAAATATGATCTAAACTTATCAAATGCAAAGATAATTGTTAACAATTCCTTTTATATAGTTGCATAGTTGATTTGGGCATCATCCAGAGTTTTGCTTGCATAATGTATGACATATACTTTCTTGTCTTTTCTTTGCCCCAACACTGCTCCCATAGCATAGTCACTTGCATCGCACATAATTTTGAATGGGAGCTTCCAATCCAGTGCTTGCATTATAGGAGCGATCACTAAAGCTCTTTTAATCTTGTCAAAAGCATCTAGACAATTTTTATCAAAATAGAATTCAACATCCTTCAGTAATAAATTGATCAAAAGTTTAGAGATCTTGGAGAAATCTTTTATGAAGCATCGGTAGAATCCCACATGACTCAAAAAACTCCTTATCCCTTTCACATTTATCAGTGGAGGAAGTTTCTCAATTACTTCTACCTTTGCCTTATCGACTTCAATTCCTTGTGCAAAAATCTTATGTCCCAAAATCTTATGTCCCAAAACTATTCCTTCTTTAATCATGAAGTGACATTTCTCTCAATTTAGAACCAAATTAACTTCCTCACATCTCCGCAAAACTCTAAAAAGATTAGACAAATATGTGTCAAAGTTGGTTCCATATACAAAAAAGTCATCAATGAAAACTTCCATTATGTTGTCAATCAAATCAAAGAAGATAGACATCATGCAATGTTGGAAAGTAGTAGGAGAGTTACAAAGATCAAATGACATTCTTCTATAAGCAAAAGTTTCATATGGGTATGCAAAAGTAGTCTCCTCTTGATCTTGAGGATGTATAGGAATTTGGAAAAATCTGGAATACCTATCTAGATAGCAAAAGTATTTGTGCTTAGCAAGCCTTTCAAGTATTTGGTTAATGAAGGGAAGAGGAAAATGATCATTCCTAGTCTCTTTGTTTAACTTCCTATAGTTGATGCACATATGTCATCCAGTAACTGTTCGAGTAGGAATCAATTCATTATTCTTGTTTTTAATCACAATCATCCCTCCTTTCTTTAGAACCACATTCACCAAGCTTACTCATTCACTATCTAAAATGGGGTATATAATTCCTGCATCAAGATGCTTCAAGACTTCTTTCCTAACCATTTCCTTCATGTTAGGATTTAGCCTTCTCTGATGCTTGACTGAGCATTTATGATTATCTTCAAGCAGAATTTGATGCATGCAAATACAAGGACTAATTCCTTTTATATCATCAATGGTATATCCAATCACCTTCCTATGCAAGCTTGACTCTCCGACCAACTTTTTGGTCTCATTTTCATTTAGACTTGCATTGACAATCATTGGATATGTAGACTTAGGTCCAAGAAATTCATATCTCGGATTAGAAGGAAGAGGTTTAAGTTCTACTTGAGGTGACGTGACTACATGTTCTGGAAGGCTTTGTTCAAGTGTCATAATTTGCTCATACTCTTTACTCCCATCGTTCAGAATATTTGACTTTCTATAAATCATGCTTGCATCCATGGGATCCTCTAATGGTTGAAAATGCACTTCTTCAAATTCATCACGACTTCTCCATACATCTTCATTACAACACTCTTTAAGATTTGATTTGGTCGAAGTGAGTGATTCATCATCTAAGTACCTGAATGTTTCATGTCTGTACTGAATGTTGCCTCCTCTAAGATTTTCAATATCGCTGATTGCAATTGTTGAACATAGCTTCTCTTTGATGCTTAACTCTTCTTTCCACCTTTGCAATTCATAGAATTCTAATGGAGGAGACAAGCAGTTTTCCTCTTCCCATTCATTACGATTTTTTACTACCCGGTCAATAAAATCATATGCTTCATTCAAACTTTTTCTCATTATAAATCCCCTGCAGCCAAATCTAATTGAGTCATGTTGGAGAAGATATCCCAATGTAAAATGTGTGAACAGTCAGCCACTTTTCCAAACCATGATGTGGACATTGGTACAATAAGTCTAGGAATCTTTCCCATGCTTTGCATAACAACTCTCCATCATTTTGCTTGAAGTTTATGATTTGATTCCTTAGATAGATAGTTTTTCTTGGTGAAAAATACTTGTTCAAAAATTGTTTCCCTAATTCATCCCATGTAGTGATGCTTCTAGATGGTAAAGTATTTAACCAAGTTCTAGCTGAATCTCTGAGACTGAAATGAAATGCTAGTAGCCAGAATGTGTCATTTAGAACCCTTTCATATTTCAGTGTATTACAATATCTGTAGAATTCCACAAGATGCTGATATGGATTTTCATAATTTAATCCTCCAAATTGATCTTCTAGAATCGTGAAAATAAATGTTGGATGAAGAATAAAATTCAAAGCATAGATTGGTGGAGGTACAAAAGGATCCAATCCCCTTCCAAATAAGGGAGTAGCATAATTTTTTAGAGGCTTGTTTGCCATATTGGACTGAATTTGTTCTTCTTCCAATTGCCTTTGCAGATTTCTTCTTCTTCTAAACATTCTGTCAATCTTAGGATCAATAGGCAAAAGATCTCCAGCAAAATTAGTCCTTCGCATACAAAAAGAAACAAATCCAAGTGTTTTTAAGTAAAGTTCAATACAAAATTATTTGCACAAAAGATAAATGCAAAATTAAAGAAAGCATGTAAATTCAAAACTATTCAAAAAAAAAATTATTAACAAAAAGAAAAGTGTCTAAAGTAACTAAATTGCTTATTACTAATGTCAATCAAAACAATACCTGACAACGACGCCAAAAACTTGATTGTCTCACTGCAAATGCATGATAGAGTCATTAAGTAATAAAATATCGATCCTCAGGGACTATGAATTAAGCACTAATGAGTCCACAAAGCAAGTTATCTAGACAATCAAAAGTTGGTTGTGGAAGCTTTAGAACTAGATCTTGAGAGAGAGAGAGTGAGAGAGAAAGGTTGAGAGGTCCAAGATGGGAGAGGTTGGTTGTTGAAAGAGAAGTTAGTTTGGGAAGGCGATCCTAGGACTTAGGTTTCATTATGATGCTAGTTAATGATTCTATGAATTGTTCATCTCCCTACCTCTATATTTACAATCTTGTAATGATTTCTAACCAAATTATTAGTAAAACCCCATGAAGGTTACACCGGAGTGGTTACACCATTTTGTTTCAAATGTTATTAAGTAGAAGAGGTAATATAAAAAGCTCTGTTAAAGAACTATCCTCTGTCACTAAGGGCTCCTCTATCATACAATTTAAATTACACAAGTCAATTCCTAACATTGCAATGGTGAAAACCCATTGAACTATAGTCAACGCCAAAAACTTGATCGTCTCACCGCAAGTGCATGGTAGAGTCGTTAAGTAATAAAATATTGATCCTTAGGGACTATGGATTAAGCACTAATGAGTCCACAAAGCAAGTTATCTAGACAGTCGAAAGTTGGTTGTGAAAGCTTTAGAACTAGAGCTTAAGAGAGAGAGAGTGAAAGAGAAAGGTTGAGAGGTCCAACATGGGAGAGGTTGGTTGTTAAGAGATAAGTTGGTTTGGAAGGCGATCCTAGGGCTTAGGTTTCATTATGATGCTAGCTAATGATTCTATGGATTGTTCATCTCCATACCTCCATGTTTACAATCTTGTAGGAATTTCTAATCAAATTACTGATAAAAACTCGTGAAGGTTATACCGGAGTGCTTACATTATTTTCTTCCAAATGTTACAAAGTAAAAGAAGTAACATAGAAAGTCCAGTTAAAGAACTACCCTCTGTCACTAAGGGCTCCCCGGTTATACAGTCTAGATTACATAAGTCACATCCTAACATTGGAATGGTGAAACCCATTGAACTATAGTTAATTAATCCCTTATAAAGAATTGGAGTCAATTCAAGGCGATGATTCTAGAAAGTTCAGTTAAAGTACTACCCTCTGTCACTAAAGGCTCCCAAACATACAATCTAGAACAATATCCTCTATATGGTGGCAATCCTTCATATCCACATGCATACATTTTACACACACAATAAATCAAACATAACAAAAGCATCACACACATGGAACAATTCTTAAACACTTCATAGAATAAGAAATTGGCAAATCCATAGTGTATACATCAACATCACATCATAATTACTCCCTAAATCCTAAAATCTAAGAGATCTACTCCATATCAAAGGGAGAATAAACCGAAGACAAGAAATATAACATTCTTACAATCCAAATCAAGAGAGGAGAAGAAGGAATGCTTATCAAGGCATTGTCATCGTCTTCGGATGAAATCATTGCTCTAAAAGTGGATAGATCATAAAAATCAGCTAGGAAATGGATCTCGTAGGTTCCCTTGAAGGGGAAACCTTTCCTCCTTTTGAAAAGGGGATCTTGACCCCTTTTATAGGCGCCACAACCATGCCTCATTGCCACACAGTCGTGACTATGAAGCACGACCAGACCATGGGGAATGCTAGGAAAAGGCACGGTCGTGCCCTGTGGGCATAGCCTAGCCATGGGACACTCTAGGAAAAAGACATGATCGTGCGAATTGGCATGGCCTGGTTGTGGCAAACCAACTTCAGGCGAACACAGTAGAGTCTTTTGTCATGGCTAGGTAGTGGTAGGTTTTGTTCCTTCAGTTGACATAGCTTTGAATGAGGCATGGTCGTGCCTAAAGGCATGGCCTGCTCGTGGATTGATCTGGAATTATTGTTGAAGGCTTTTCAGGTGGCACATCATGCTCATGACATGATCTAGAAAAACTGATGGGAGCTCCTACTGAGGCACGGTTGTGCCTTTTGAGGCACGTCCTTGCAGGCTTGGAATGGCACGACTATTGGTTTTGCTCCTAAGCTTGCTCCAATGTCCAATTCACTTCATTTTAACTTCAAATAGTGTCCTGTCAATGAAAATACAAAGAAAGCAAATCTCTGGACTAAAGGAGTAAAAGTATGACAATGATATAAGATGGAGTGCAATAATATAGATCATATTCAATGAAATACAAGTAGATGTGCAATAAACAATGTCTAAATATATAATCTACACACAACAGTCATGTCAAATCTGTAGATTTTTTACAGCTGAACATAGGGCCGTCGTGCCTCTCAGCCATGGCTGTGTAAGCCTCCGTCCCAAACTTCGAACGGTCATAACTTTCATCTCGAGTGGAGCCACAAAGCCCACAACCTATCAAATTGAAGATAATTTCAATATCTACAAGTTTGGTTCAAAGTTAAACAAAGAAAACTATTTCTAAGGGGAAAAAACTCATTTTGGCAAAGCCCTACAAATCTGGCAGATCTGCAAAGCTTAAGGAAGATATGAAAACCTTGTTTGAGGATCTTGGACCAGGGGCTCAGCCCCCTTCCTTGGGAGAGGCGTTTCCCCCTTTGAGGAAACCCTAGAGCTACCATATAAGGAGCCTCGATGATCTATCCACCACCTCCGGAGCTTGGAGACTCATCCAAAGACATCGGCACAATCTCGCTAAGCTTTCTCTTCTCTCTTCTCTCTGATTTTAGTTGTAGAATATTATTCTCTATGTATTTTGGTTGTATCTTCATTGCTATAGAATAGATCTTCGGATTCTAGGATGTAGGGAGTAACTATAATGTGATGTTGATGTGTGAACAAAGTATGTGGTAAGTTCCCTATTCTATGATGTGTTTATGTCTTATTCTATTGTTTACGTCTTGTTCATGTTTGATTGAATGTGTGTGTGAAGTGTATGTAATGGATTATGAAGAATTGGTCATCGAGTAAAGAAGATGTTCTATATTGTATGACCGTGGGGCCTTTAGTAGTCGGGGTAACCCTTTAAACGGACTTTCTAAGACCATCACCTTGCAAAGGAGCTAATTCACCGCAAAGGGATAAACTAACAAAGGGATTAATGGTTTTACCCCAATTTGGTATTAGGAAGAAGGGTGGATAATCTAGATGTACTATGAAGCCCTCTTTAACAGGGGAACCAGGGACCTTTGGTGACAGAAGGTAGCCCTTATGCAGGACGTTCTAGCGTATTCATCTTACTAATTAGCATTGAACGAGGGATAGGCACTCCAGTATAACCTTTAGGGGTTCACACCGATAATGTGGTTAGAATCCCTACAACATCGTAAACATGGAGGGTAAGGAGGTGAACATGTACTTAGAACATTAACTAGCATCATAGTGAAACTGAAATCCTAGAATCATTCCTCTAAGCCAACTTCTTGCTCACTCTCTTTCTCTCTTGCTCTCTCTCTGTAATTCTCTCATTCGTGATCTCAAACAACCTTCGATCGTCTAGATAACTAGCTTTGCAAACTCAATTAGTGTTTATAATACAATCCCTATGGATTAATATTTTTATTACTTGATGACAAATCGTACACTTGTGATTCACGACATTAAGTTCAAAAATCAAGAACTTTAGCAGTTCACCAGAAAAGAAGACACTTTAGCAGTTCACCCATCTCTCTCCAAATGTTGACATGGGTGGGTCGTGCCAATTTTTGCACAATCTGCCTTTCTCAAAGCATGCACCCTTCGTAATAGATTTTGGTCACACATCACTTGACACAAGTCACTTGGTAACCTCCCTAACTTCCTCTTTTTCCCATATCCTTCGTAATATATTTTGGTTTTCATTGGGACAATGAAAGAATTAAGTCTTGGGATGTATATATGTTGGGTTGTCGGTATATTTTTGTCAATATTTCTTTTTACATAATAATTTTTTTCTAGTTACATCATATATCACGTCATTATTTGTTTGTTCCTCATAGCAAGATACTCACATGCTTGTTCTAGATATTCATGTTGTTGTTATAAATCATGCTAGTATGTTTAGTGATCTATCTTTTCCAATCTGTAGAGAGCATGAAGTGAGCAATATTTTTATTGAAAGAGTTTGAGTGTTGTCCTAGGTTAAGGATCTCTTCACACTATGCTTGACTTTGATGGTAGATACTTCCAATCATAGTTATAATTCATAGAACCAAATTAGTATGCTTGTTTTCATTTGTGACTTCTTTATTACATTTTGGTTACTGGATAACCTTAGTTCATGTCAACTCATTGGGAAAAATCTGTATCCCGAAAAAAAAAGAGAGAAAAAGATTGAGTTTAAAAAGAAAATAAGGAGAATAAAGGATATAAAATTAATTATCGTGAGTAGAAACTTACAAGTTACCCCTTTGAGATCGAGTTAGGTTATTGGAAAAATAAC
This sequence comes from Hedychium gardnerianum, assembly GCA_038050645.1. Lineage (NCBI taxonomy): Eukaryota > Viridiplantae > Streptophyta > Magnoliopsida > Zingiberales > Zingiberaceae > Hedychium > Hedychium gardnerianum. The sequence goes on along the minus strand of JBBUKS010000055.1, from coordinate 5,406,549 downwards.
TGTTATGTTTCTCTTGATACAGAGTATTCCTTTGAGACCTTGTGTAGTTTGAGAGAGATGAACTTTGCGAGTGGCAAGTAAGTGTCTATTGCCGGAAGCATGAGGAACACAGTTAGATAACAATTTGACTAGGTTTGGAGATTGACACTTGAAAATGTTAAGTCACTCATTGCACTGAGCACAAATAACTTCTACTTAGGTCACACTCAAACAACTTGGTATCATGCTCATCAATCAAACTACACGATAGGATTAGATTTATTAACTAAGAATTATGATGCATCATTTACACACATGAATATAGATTGCATGTTTTGCCTGAGGACAAGCAAAGGTTTAAGTTTGGGGTGTGATGTGTGTAGATTATACATGTTTTAAAGCATCGTTTAGCATATATCTTGTTGCATTTCATAAGCATGATTTGTATTCGCACACCCTATTTCATTATATTGTCATGTTTTTACTCCTTTAGTTTGAAGATTTGTTCTCTTCATATTTTGATTGATAAGACACAATTTAGAGCTAAAATGGAGCAAAATAGACTTAGAGAAAGCTTAGAGCAGAGAATTAGCTCAACACGGTCATGCCTCACAGGCACAGTCGTGCCTTCTACAACCAACAAGGTGTGCCTCCGAGGTACGACCGTGCTCCTTAACCAAACCCCTCCAACAAAACCCACTGTTGGTCGTGCCTTCGAGGCATGACCATACCTTGATTAGCATCACCTATAGCAAATCCAGCAAGACTCATGGCCAGGACATGCCCAAGAGGCACAGTCGTGTGCTTTCAGCCAAGGACAAAGAAATTCTAGGAAGACTCAAGGCTCGACCATGCCAAAAGGCATGATCGTGCATTGCTTCGAGTTTGTTTCCACACTTTGGTCATGCCCAAGAGGCACAGCCGCGTCTTTTTCCTGGGGTTTCCCATGGCACGATCATGTCTCATGGTCACAAGGTCATGTGGACCTATAAAAGGGTCAAGAAACCCTTCTTTTAACTCATCTTGGATTTGGGTCTCAGCCCCTCTTCTTGGGGAAGAGTTCTCCCCTTGTGGGAAACTCGAGAACTACCTTCCAAGAGCCGCCTCAATGATCCATCCACCTTCGGAGCAAGGAAACATCCCAAAGACATCGTCAATCACATTGATAAGCATTTTCTTCTCTCTAAAATATGTATTGAGTTGTAGATTGCTATTTTCTTTATCTCTTGGGTGTATTTCCTTTGCTATGGAGTAATTTCCGAAATCTAGATGTACAAAGTAATTATGATGTGATATTGATGTATGAACTATGGATTTGTCCATTTCATTATTCTATGATATGTTTATGTCTTGTTCCATTTGTGTGATGTCTTGTTTGTATTTGATTGAATGTGTGAGTGAAGTGAATGCATATGGATGTGAAGGATTAGTCACCATTTAGAGGAGAGACTTTAGATTGTATACCCGAGAGCCCTTAGTGATAGAGGGTAATCCTTTAACCGGACTTTCTAGAGTCATCGCCTTGAGATAGAGACCAATTCTCCACAAGGGATTAACTAATTAGTGTTTAATGGGTTTACATCAATTTAATGTTAGGAAGTGACTTGTGAAATCTAGACTGTATGATTGGATACCCATTAGAGATAGAGGTAATCCTTTAATCGGACTTTCTATGTTACCTCTTCTACTTAATAGCATTGAATAAACAATGGTATATACACTCCGGTGTGACTTTCACGGGTTCATACCGGTAATTTGTTTAGAATCCTTACAAGAGCGTAAACATGGAGGGTAAGGAGGTGAACAAGTACTAAGGACATTAACTATCATCATAGTAAAACCGAAACCATAGAATCAATCCCCCAAATCCAACTTCTCCCTTTGACCATTTGCCTTCCCTTGATCACCTTTGCTCTAGGCCTTCTCTCAAACCTTTCCCTATTGCTCTCTCACTCTCTCTCTCTTCCTCTCTTAAGATCTTGCTCTCAAGCTCTCGTTCATGATTTCACAACTTTTGATCATCTAGATAACTTACTTTTTAATAGTCCCTGTTGATCAATATTTTATTACTTGATTACTTAACCATGCACTTATAGTTTTGACAACAATAAATCTTTTGATATGGTTTGGACTAAACTAGGACCTAATTTCTTCATCAGTACTTTACTTAAAACTGATGGGGAGACCTAGTCAGAAAAATCATATTTAATGGCAACCACTGAATCCAGTGGTAAATATATACAGTCTTCTCCCAAGAAGAATTATAGCCCGCTAACAGAAAACTTTAGTGAGTTAATCCTTGCTCCAGGTCCAAGGATGCCACAATGACCAATGGATTATCAATCCTTGGAAATCCTTCAAGCAAAGATTGGAAAAACTTCAGAAAGTATCTTTTTTGGGCAGAAGAATTTACCATAAGATATTTTTACAAATATTAGAACTCTTGGGGACAATTCTACTTTCCAACAATTTATGGATCTTTGTGAAGATCTTAAATGGTTTCATAACAATCCCACTACATGTATTACTATTATTTATAAAGAAGAATACAACTACAACTTAAATGTCTAAAGACATTTCCTTAGTGTTCTGATCCGGACACCATAGCATTCAAATGCAGATGCCAACTACTTTATTCCTTTTGAAGAGCAAATATTCATTTTGAAAAATTTGAACAAAAGAATTACAAAGGAAGACTTATTGCACCTTTCACTTTAATGAACTATGGGCTACTAAATCAATTATTGGTCTATGATTTTGACTTTACCAGAAATCCCTTACAAACTTAGTCTTATGTTACAACATGCTTTGGAAGACCAAGAAACTTTTGCTCTTTTGACAACTCTCCTCCTGAATGGATTAATCGAAAAATTTAACCAACCAGACATATCATTAAGACAGATATACAAGGAGTCAATATTCAGGTTCTTACTTTTGAACACTACCCTTCAAATCCTAATAAAGACTGGCTATCCACTAAATCAATAGAAGACCAGCTTAAACATTGGAGAGAATCTATTCAAGGTAGTTCCTGGTTATGGGATAAATACCAGGATCTATTTGAATTAATATTAGTAGGAGAAACATACACTGATTTTACTAGCCAAAAGACATGGGAATTGTTTTCTTCCCATATAAATTTTCCACTTAGCATTCTACTCTCTGCCAACACTACCACAAGAAACATGAAGAATGGTTTAGTAAAAACAAAACCAACTGATCACCCTCACAGGGATCCACTACTTCAACTTTGCCTCCCTTCATGGGCTCAATTGAAGAAGCAAATTTAATCAACATGATGAAAATATAGTCTAAACTACTTTTGAGAGCACTATCTCTCACTAATAGCTTTGATCTTATCTTCTGACTCACCTCCAACTCAGAAGAGACTCTCTTATCTTGACTTAGCACTCCACTGAAAAGATTCCTTCTTATCTTCTTAGTTGGATTGCTTTTCTCTACTAAAGCATGCATGCTTTCCCTTCTCTATAAAAACCCTTTGAAGCCTATGTGCTTTAGCATCGACAAATACATCACAACTTGTAACCTCCTCCCATTAGAACTTGTAAGATTTTTAGCATTTCTCTACAATTTCCTTCTATAATTTTCTAGTATGTACTTTCCTTCTAGTTTGTAATTTCTAATCTCTGTAAAACTTCATATGGCATATTAATAAACTTTTATAGGCCTAAGGAACAACTCCAAATTTCTTTTCAAGTGTGCTACGATTGAAGTTAAATTGGGTGTGCTTCAATTGAAGTTGACTGATGCTTAGATTGAAGTTGTGGATTTTGGTGCTTTTTGGGTGTGTTTTAGTAAAATCAGTCTATGTTTTGTGGCTTTGTTTGGGATGAATCAAGGCACTTTGGAAGGTTATATTTTTCAGATTTGCTTCTCACCAGTGAGCTTCACCTATTAGGGAGCAACAAGAACCAATGTCTTATTTTTCAAGCTTTACACCGGCATCTTCAGGACTTATGAGAAAATTCTAGTAGCTCTTACTTCCTTGCTTAGCTAGCACAGGTTTTACAAGCTTAGAAAAACTTAACAATTCCTTTTTTTGGGTGTGCTTCGATTGAAGTTGGTTGATGCTTTGATTGAAGTTGTGGGTTTTGGTGCTTTTTGGGTGTGTTTCAGCAAAGCTAGTCTCTATTTTGGCTTTGTAAGATTTGGGATGAATCTAGGTACTTTGGAAGGTTATTATTTTTCGAATTTGTTTCTCACCAATGAGCCTCACCTATTAGGAAGCAACAAGAACCAATGTCTTATATATATATATATATATATATATCTTGTCATCTAAAAGCACTTTTCTACCCTATAAGCCTTAAAGAAATCTTAAAAATAAGTAAGTCATGATTCTCACTCATTTTTTTAGTACTTTCTTTAGGACCATGTAGCAATTTTGCCCAAACCTACTATATCGACTTAAAATGTTAAAAATTATAAAAGAAAGGCAATATAGTAACTTCATAAGAGTGTTTGTTTTTGAATTTAGACTAATTTGGATCTATATATTAGTTTTGAAAAAAAAACTATTATACAAGTCTAAACTAAAAGACCAAAGAGGGAAGGCTAAAAGGGGATGAATAACCTTTTCCTAAACTTATACTAATGTTAATTTGTAGCAAGCACAAATATATGCAAAAATTAAAGAAAAGTACATTTCATAAAATAAAACAGTGTAATATAGTAAAAGAGATAAAGAAAAAAAGCAAAGAAAACTCAATTGCTCAAGTGGTTCAATAACCCCATGCTCCTACTCTATTGTCTATGATTAGTAGATAGGTCATTCATCAAATACCACTATTATTCTCTTTCTTGAATACCTTTTGAAGATGGAGAAACCTTCAATAGGCCTTTATTTACAAGAGAGTAAGTAGAAAGAGAATGCAATTAGAGAAGAGTGTTTGAAAGTAGAGAATTTGATAGAGTAAAAATGTTATAAAATGAAGTAAATTAATAGCCTATAGGCACCATACTTATAGCCTTTTCCCAATCCTTCAAGCTCCTTCTAGAATCATCCAATCTGGTTTGATTGATCGATTGATACTTGTTAGATCGTGAAATGCGACGAGCATGGAAGGGTGAATAGACATGTGTTTTTCTTTCATGTTCATGTCCACAGTTTGTTAGTATACAACGTAGATATAGAAACATAATAAAACATAAAACACGAACACAAGAACACAATATGACAAACCGATTTTATATGGTTTAGCAGTCCATAACTTATGATTTGTCAGTGAATTACTCCTAGAATTCTTCTATCATTCTTCTTTTTTAATAGCTTATGAAGGTGGAGTAACCTCATACACCACTTGTCTCTTACAGTAAACACAAAAGTAGAATACAAAGATAAGCAAAAAATAAATATAAAATAAGAAAATAAATTACTAATGAAACTTTTTTTCTTTGCTTTCTCTTGCTTTGAAATTGCTCAACTATGACTTAGGAATGCAATAACACTCTCTCAAGAGTTGTCGAAGAACATGATCTCAAAATCTTCAAGCCTTTCTCTTTTATAGTCATTTACTTTTATTGAAGTTCACCCTATTAGTCAGGTTTGCACTGATTAGTTGATTGATCTAGATTAGCTCATGAAAAATCTATCTGAATCATGAACAATTCATTTTGATCTTAATCAATTCTTCTATTAAATATGTCATTAGTCAACTTATTCAAATCAATTTGACTGGTTCCCTTGGATCTTGACAGTTTCCTTTATTGACTTCTTCATTAGTTGATTATTTATTCTTTATCAGTCAACTCAATTTATTTAAGTTTGCCCTTAATCAAATCTTCTAATTCCTTTTCAACAGTCAACTATTTTACCATTATCAGTTGACTCCAATTGATAAATATTGACTTCTTTAAACTATATCCTATATAACAATTATAATAATTTGAACTTAACTTTATTAGTTGACTAATTTGGTCATTAGGAAATTGGTCATACAATAGTTGATTACCTAGTCAACTTACTCTCAAATAAAAGCATTTTGTTAATTAGTATTTCTGTCCGAGTTGATTACATAGTTGAATCATTTATCTATTGACCTGAAACATTACACTAATCGACTCTGTAACTCTTAAGGCTGAGTCTCATCATGCTAAGAGACTCTATGTCCGTAGGACTCCCTCAACTATCTATTATAATTCGACATTAATTTATGAGAACTTCAATTCCTAAGGACCATTTCTCCTTGACCTCCTCCATCACCCAATGCTAGTAACCCTTGACTCACAACACTTCCACTTGCTCAATCTCAAGTCAACCTTGACCTATGAGGACTTTCACTTTCTAGCCTTAGATCAATCTTAATCCACTAAGACTTTCATATTGCCAAATATCTAATCCTCCTTGATATGCCTAGATTTCCCATAACTTATCAAGCATCTAATCCTCCTTGATTTACTTAAACTTTCATCACTTACCAAACATCCAGTGCTTCTTAACTTGTTTAGACTTTTATCACTTGTCAAATATCCAATTCTCTTTTACCTACTTCAACTTCAACATTACTAACTCTCTATTAGACTAACCAGCACCTATTGAATTTCTCTATTAAACTCCTTATTAGACTTTTCATCCTTACTAAATGTCTAATTAATCTAGATCTATTTGACTTCATCATATGTCAAGTATTTGATTAGCCTTGACCTTCTTGATATATCGGCTTAAGTTAAACTCACTAACATATTGTCCAAATATATTTATACATAATTTATTGTACAAATATCAAAAGACTACAATTACCTTATTGCAACTGACGTAATTATCAACTGATTGGGTTTTTTTGTGCCCAGCTATCAAATTGCTAGTTCAATCAACTACTTGAACCTTCAATAGGTTACTTTATTCATAGATGTTATTATAATTGTTCAATTGAATCTTCAATCAACTCTTTCTAGCCTTTAGTCAACTTCTTAACAAATTAATCATCTTGTTACACTAAAGAAACTAAATCTTGAGTCGAATTCATGCATCATTAGTCGACTAGTTGGTCAACTATTTTCCAAACCATATCAATTTTTCCAAAGTAGTAGTCAACTAACATACCATTAGTTGACTAGAGCATACTATCAATCGATCCGAGGTACCATCAATTTTTAACTAAATCAATCAAAATAGTAATTCATATTCCCCTAAAGTCAACTACATAATTGGCTAACACATAACATTAGTGACTAGTTAATTGGCACAAAGTTAAAGGGGTAAATAGTGAGTGTTTGATTTTTGAATCTATTGCCCAATCAACCCAAGTATCGGTTGACTACTTATCATATCTTAGTTGATTATAGCACTTGACTAAGCCAATTCTAAGTTTTTGTTCATGTCACGCCCCGGGAGATATCCTCCAAGTAACTCAATCAACAACCTACTAACAAGGAAACAACAATAGAAAGTAGGGGTGGTATGTACAAAGGAAATACTCAGCGGGTATAAGATAGATAGTGCATGAATAATAACGAGTATAGTAACTCAAGGATGTATAGGAAATCAAAGATATATACTCTCACAAATAGAATATACTCACCATCATATGATAACACCCATATGTCACTTCTATACATGTAACCTACACAACTACACATAGTATCAAGAATAATGCCAATAATATAGAATATGGGTACAATATCTCACATGCATATGCCCTCAATAGTTAAAATAGGTACAACATATCTTATGCATGTACCATCAATATACAAAATAAGTACAACATCTCCTATGCATGTAACATCAATAAATAAAATAGGTACAACATCTCTCATGCATGTACCATCAATAACTAGCATAAGTACAACATCTCATATGCGTATATCGATACAAGTATCAGTAATTGGGGTATTGTATGTGAGAGCAACGCTCCACCACATGGTATACAAACGACCAAGACACCCAGCTCGTCAGCTGTGGACTGCGGGAGAAACACTCTACCACGATACTCGTGGGCAGTCCGTAAATGTTAGGGTCCCTGTCTGCAGTAGAAACTCTCTACCACAAATGGTCTCGTTGGCAGATAAGAGGTAGCTATCTAGCTACGGGCTGTGGGACAAACTCTCTACCACGTATGACCTCGTGGGTAGCCAGGTATAACAACACAAATAGCAGCATGTCTACGACTAGCTCATACCCGAAGGGAGCACTGGTCGCTAGCCCATGTATCTCTGTGATGCTACAACTAGCTCATACCCGAAGGGAGCATTGGTCACTATCATACATGCATCATCGATGCTACGACTAGCTCGTACCCGAAGGGAGCACTGATCGCTAGCATACATACATCATCGATGCTACGACTAGCTCGTACCCGAAGGGAGCAATGGTCGCTAGCATACATGCATCATCGATGCTACGACTAGCTCGTACCCAAAGGGAGCACTGGTCGCTAGCATACATGCATCATCGATGCTACGACTAGCTCATAACCGAAGGGAGCACTGATCGCTAGCATACATACATCCTCGAGAGGGTAGAATATGACTAAACCTACCCTCGTGCATATCTATCCATGCAATGTACATAATCACTATAATCCAGATGGACTAACTCAAATCTAGGTCATAAATACATGATTACAATCACCAAATCAGAAATAAGCTAGCATGTATATCTCCCAGAATACACGTCACACATGTATTCACATTTACGATCATGACCTTTTACACATGCTACAAAATCAATGGTACATGTCATGCCCATGTAAATCACAAAATTCAAGAATATGATGTACAAGCTATAACATCATTTAGTACACGTCTCACACGTGTCCAAATTAATTCTATATGATATAAAATGGAACCAGGACTCACATCCACACCTAGATGCATGCCCACACACATGTCGAATCAACTATATGTACATAGCATGTTTTTCTAAGATATAATACCTATGCACGATCAATACAAGATAGGAAATCAATTGAAGACTGCATATGATTAAACTAGATCCCATAAAGTGCAAGCATATAAAGATCAAACACAGATACGAGTACAACAGGAGCAGAGTAAATAAGAAATCCAACTAAGCAAATTATCATGCACCAAGATCAATATTAAAAGTAGAAACAAAGGTAGAAACACCCGCCTCTAAAATAAGTCATGATACAGAAATCCTCAAGTCTGGGTACTCATTCCTAATCGGTGCCCTGCATTCACATAAATTCAAATCAAAACTCCAGATCTAACCTAAACATTTCACTTAAACGAATCCTATATTATACCGGAGCTCAAAATGGGATCCTTCCAATCCCGTTTCCAATTAGTTCACTTCATAAAATGAATCTTCTTATTATCCATTTTTAAACCATTCTACATTTCCCAAAATCGAACCCCTATCCAATAGAAGCTCATCTTAAATTTTAAATCTAGCTTCTTTTAATGTCAAGTGTAGGTATACCAACACTTACAATTATCCATTAATACTAGCCTTCAATGTTACTAGTCTATTTACACAATCCAATTATAATATTGACACAATCATACATGGTCATGCAATAAAATACCAAAAACCTAATGAAACATATCCTTTACCTCTGTTAGACTGTGTCCATGAACAATTGGCCGACGCTACAGTGAAATCAGCCCACCAACATCAAAATTTAGGTAATTGGCCAAAACAAATAGGGCAAAATCCCAATGGTGCTCAATGGTCACCGCCAGAATAGTAGCTACCAGGGTCGAAATCCGTATTCCCCTCATTCATATCCCCAATCAAAACAATCAGAACAGCCGGAGCTATCTTGGTAGAGTCTGGCTGGAGCAAAGAAAACTCGATTAATCCTCATCAACATAAGGTTTACCAAGACAAGAGAGGGACAGGGAAACTGACCTGATCCCACCGACGTCGTTTGTTTGAATCTGGATGGTTCGAACTAAACTTGTTTGTATCTATCGAAGCTGCAGTAGTGAGCTCCGATCTGAGGTGGGGGAAACCCAACGATGTCCAGATTTGGATCAAAACTATGCCGGTGAGGGAAAATCAGAGTTGGCCGAAGGTGTCATCGATCGATGTTTGTTTGAGTGCTCGGTTGCGATTCGAGGAGAAAAGAGGGAAGTAGAGTATTTCTTCCTCTTGAGAAGTGCTTGTCATCGGTTGTAACCGTTGCCGACAAATCACAACTCTGACGGTCGACGAGGTGAATGGCGGTGGCGACGAAATGAGTTTGGGATCGAGTTCGGGGAAGGGAAGGAATTCGGCGTGTGTGGCCGGGTGAAGGTACTTCCTCAATTAAGGCTTTAATAAATCATCCAACCTTAGGGTTTCAATATTAGGTTAATCAAATCCTGCTTATGTTAATTTAATCAAATTATTTCCTAGCTCATTTGATATATATTTAGCTTCATTATATCCCTGATTTTTTTTTTCTGAAAACTCCCTAAAATTCCTATAAACTTCTTCCTCAATTTACACACATTCCTATTTTATTTTTTTATTTTTTTCGTATTTAAAATTGTGGGGTTGAGGAGTTTATGTTATTGTATCTTGTAGTAGTTGTTAAATTTATTTGGATGAGTTAAGATGTGAAATTAGTTGTTGACATATGTTTAAGTAGTGATGGATTGGTTATATTATCACTTGATGGCATAGGAGGTATTCTATCTATGAGGAATTAATACCTAAACAAAGTTGTTATGTTTAGGTTTGATTAGTAGGTGTTCTCATGTAGTTAAGAGTTTGGAAATTGATATTTGGAATTAGGAGATTTGTTAATGGAATCAGGGTAACGAATCTCTAAACCTAAATTATATCCATTCGATCCATTAATTAGGCATTTAAAGAGTTTTGTATATTTGTTATAGGCTCTGGATACGAGATGGAGCATCTGTTCTGAGGATATTCAACACGACCTATTTTGAAGCGGGTACTTCTATCCTTGTCTCTTTTAGTACCTTGAACTTAGTGCATGAATATTATATATTTGATAGGTAGTTTGGATTACCTTAAATATATTCATGTCATTTCCTTCTTTGGATGCTTAGATGCTTGATCTTGAATTAGTCTATTTTGGTTATCCATGCAGTCTCGTATTTTGATTATTCATGATTGATAGTGGTACACATGTATATGATGTGTATCATAATTGGGTGTATATGTGTATGATATGCATCGTAGGTTGTTACACACATGTATGATTTTCATAGGTATTTACTTTATGTGTTGCTTATGTTGTTTTATTGTTGTATATATATTGTTGTCTGGTGCATACGTGTATAGTGTGCATCATAGATTATTACACACGTATATGGTGTGTTTCATAGGTGTCTGCCCTATGTGAGTTTATTATACTGTGTTATGGTATTTACCATTTACCTATGTGTGCAATGTTTACATATGTGTGCGATGCTCATTTCATTATGCACAACATACCATTGCATGCCGATGACTATTGTCTCCCTTGTAGTCGAGAGAGTCGTCAGTCATATTTCTACAAACTTGGCCACTTAGGTAGTAGTGTCTGGAGTGGAGCAGTTTATCTTGTCCTGCCGCTCGGCCACTTAGGTAGTGGTAGCTAAAGCATCGTACATACAGAGACCTCTTGTTGTAGCCAGATAGCTACCCTACATCCTGACCACTCGGTCACTCAGAGTAGTGGTAGCTGGAGTGCGATCAGTTGTCACCGTCCTGCCCCCCTCGGCCACACAGATGTCGTGGTATCTGGAGGGGTTTGTCAGAGTGACCATGCTTTGCATATGAATTTGATGTGTGTTGCATATGCATTTGATATTTGTTGCACTTGCATGTGATGA
>JBBUKS010000055.1:5376729-5394716 GCA_038050645.1 Hedychium gardnerianum | reverse complement strand
ACAATAAGACTTAACTCTGATCCTTTGACAACATCAAAACATAGGTTTGATTCTGGTGCTCCCTGCACCAACAGTATCATCTTAATTATTTTCCTCCTCTAGATTTCTTCTCTCGGCATTGTGAAATTTGTCTTTTTCCCTTTACTCTATGGACATTAAATTCTAGACTTATTTTTCTCTAAATTTAAACCAAAAAGTCTTAATCTCCCGATAGTTGATCTACAACATCACACCTTCTTGCCTTACTACTAATCACTAGTAAGACAAACTTCTCTGTTCGCGTCCACTCCCTTCATCCGTGCTTGGGCTTCTCTTGTTTTGTTCCGTAGACTCCACACTTGAACCCACCCCGACCTCTACTGATTTCTAAAACAAAAAATAATAATATTGATGACATGAGTAAGAAAAGCAAGTAAAATCATAAGAGATCTTGATTTTTATTTTCTTTAAAAACAATAATATTCAAGATTTTTTCGCCTCTCCATCTTAGGTTGAAGTATTGTTAGATTCTATTTCATCATCTCTTGTTTGTTTTTGTGCGTGATTTAAGATGTGATCAGCTATTGTCTCGTAGAGTGGATGACGGACCCTAAGTTCTTTAGCAACACTTTTATCTTTATTACTTGAAACTTCCAAAGGATACATTAGTCTTATCCCTCTTATAATATATTCTTTCTCTTGAGTATATTTCAAATGGTACAGTCTCCATTCTCATATTCTCATATTCTCATGTGGATAATATTGCATCTTACCCATCTTCTTTCTTTGTATTAACTCATTGTACCCATCTTCTTTCTTGGTATGACTTATCGTTTTAGGAGTGGATGTTGAAACGAAGGTCTAAAATCATGAGCCATGTTGATCAACATGGTGAAACTTTTTGTTCTTCTCATTGATGGACACAAAATTATTGATATGGCAAGCGGTGGTGACTTGCGAGATGCTTCCTTTATCTGTGTCTTCTATGAGAAACTTTGACTTTTAAAAAATAGTTTTTTACATTGAGATGCGAGAAGTCGCGACGCAAGAAACTCTATACCTCTCCATTGTGTCGAACCTTCTACCTTTGTATTGAAACCTTAGCATCCTCCAACACTAGCTCACATGTAATGTCTATCCACTCCAGGTAAGCTTCCTTGTCTCCTCTCATCTTTCTCTTGCTTTGACACCGGTGTTCTTTCTCCTCTCTTTTCCTTCGGCACCCTTCTGACAACTATACTTGGCACCCTAATTGAGATTGATACTTGTTATTGATGACACAACTTAAGCTGACTAAGGACCAAAAATCTAGCTTGACTCAATATTTCAATCCTTGGTTTCAACTTTAATATATCCTTTTCACTCTGTGACCTCTCACAAGTTATAATTTATGATACCTTTAGTATGAGGCAATGTTAAAATATTGTTCTTTGCTTGGATATCAGTCCCTTGCTTGAATGATGGTGTATGTGGAACTGATTAGAAAAAGAAGCCAAAGATTGATCTAGAGTAGTTATAGAAGAGCTGGACGAAACCCTTGTGCCTTGGTGGATTTGTGGAAGAAGAAGAACCCGGAGATTTACCTAGTGGAGTTCTAAAGATGGATGGAACACTTGTGTCTTGATGGATTGATGAAATATAAGAAAGTAGAAGAGAAGTTGATGGCTAACCTAGAGATGTTATGGAAGAGGAGCTCAATCGTGTGCCAATAGATCAGTGGAAGAAGCTAAAGGCTGGCCTAAAGAATTTTTGGAGTAGTTGGATGAAAAACTTGTTCTTTAGTGGCTCAATGGAAGAGGACTCCACTTCCCATGTCTTGACAACCCACAAGACATGTCTTAAGTTCTCTTCGACCTTGAGACATGACATAACCTATGTGGGTGGAAGAAAGTTGATGGAAGAAGCCAAAGTTGCATATGGAAGAAGCAAATTAATACAAATCCAAGGGGAAGAATGTCACATGAACCTGCAACAATTTGAAGCAAGATGGATGAAAAAACTTCGACCCAATGCTTAATAAAGCATGAACTTTAGGTATAGGAGATGGAAGACGCCACAACCTTGGGATTTAGGTTGATAAGTCTTTGAACGCCATCACTATGTTTTAGATTGATAACAAGCCAAAAGTTACGTGTGTGACCACCACCTCCTTTATTTATAGTTATAGGGTGACTTAAAAACCCTAAAAGGCCAAAAGGAAGCCCATTTAAAAAGGCCTAGGTGGACTACATAGTTAATTTGAGCTTCAAGTCACCATTACAACCCAAATAAAGCTCAAAAGTTGGCCTACACATGAGAATTGTCCCTACTACATATCAATGAGACTTAAGTGACTAATTAAGTTGATATAAGGCTTGAATTAGGTTGACTAAATCGCACTGGCTCTTGGTGAAATCCATTTCAATTGTAGCTTTGGCCTTAACATCTTTAATTAACACATTAAGTGCTTCCTTCATCTTTTTAGCCTTAGCCCTGTAATTGAGCTTCCATTGATGTGTAATGAATAATCAAGAAGATCTAGAGTGGGATGTTCCTTTTTTTTCCACGACCTTAACTTGATCCCCATCCTTAGCTTGTTGGGCTACAACTTGTTATCCATCTTTGACTCCATCATTCCCCCTCTCCTCAAAAGGATTCGTGCTCGAATCTTCATTATCTACGTCGGAGGGAGAAAGATCAAAATCATTGAATATAACACTCATATTATACTTACTTGGCAAGTCAAGCTTGTGGCACTATCACTGATTCTAGCAATGATTTGAAATGGTCCATCTCTTTATGGATGCATCTTATTACGATGTTTAGCCAAGAACCTATCCTTTCTGATATGAACACAAACCCAACCCCTGGCTTCAAAGATCACTATGAAAAACTCTTTGAGCCTTGATATTGACAAGTCTCCAAGGTTTTCATCAAAGCATACATCTTCTTATTGTACATTGGAAAGTTCAAAGCCACTTTGCCAAGCTTCCCACTAAGATAAGCAAAATGTTGGCTTTCTTACATTAGTACAACTCCAATATCTATTCATGAAGTATCATACTCATTTTCAAAAGTTTTAGCAAAATCAAATAGTGCAAGTTATCAGGCAAAATTTAGCCTCTTCTTAAGCAAATTGAAAGATGAATCTTGCTCACGACCCCAATAAAACTCAACATTATTAACAACTTCATTTAAGGGTGTAGATAAAATACTAAAGTTCTTAACCAATCTTCAATAGAAACTAGCTAACTCATAAAAGATACATACTCAGTTATGATTTTTGATATTGACTATTCAGAAATACGTTTGTCTTTATCTTCATCAACCACTATTCCCTTAGCACTAACAATATTACCATGAAACACATTTTGACTAGTAAAAACAGAACATTTCTAAATGTTAGCGTAAAACTTCCCATTTTGTAAAACAAGTTGAAGTTTTTGTAAATGATTAAGATGTTCCTTTAAATTTTTTCTATAAATCTATATATGGTTCATTAATCTAATAAAAATATTAGTTAACCCAAATGACATACCTAATCATTCATACAAATTGTTCTTGGTCTTCAAAGCAATTTTCCATTTGTTTCCCTCATTCATGTGACTTGGATGATAATTAGACTTCAAATCAATTTTAGAGAAATACAAGAAGTATGTAATCCATCTAATCTAGGAATAGGATGATGATACTCTACTGTAATCTTGTTGATAGCTATGTAATCAATGCACATTCTCCAAGTTCTATTCTTCTTGGGTACAAACAAAATAGGAACTATAAGGACTCAAACTTTCTCGAACATACTATTTTTTTATCAACTCTACGCCTTGCCTTTGAAGCTCCTTTGTCTCCAATGCACATTCTCCAAGTTCTATCTTTCTTAGGCACAAACAAAATAGGAACTACATAATGACTCAAACTTTCTTGAAAATATCCTTTTTTATCAACTCTACAACTTGGCTTTGTAGCTCCTTTGTCTCCTTGGGATTGTTCCTATAGGTGAATTGTTGCTCTTGGGATGAAATCAATTTGATACTTTATTCTCCTAAGCGGTGGCAATCCATTAGGAACCAGAAATACATTATCAAATTCCTACAAAAGAGATTTAACAACACTAGACAAAGTAGAGTTAAAATTATTAGTGTTGAAATAAGTCTCCTTGTACAAAAGTACAATCATTGGTTGTAAAAGAAAGAGTTCTTTTACATAAAAGCTTCCTTTTTTCCTCTCTTGTTCTTGATTTTTTTTTTTCATTCTTTTTATCACTTCTCATCCTCTCCTTTTCTTTTCTCACACTTCTTTTCCACTTTTTTTTCTTTTCCTTTTATCATTCTCTTTTTCCTTCTCATTCTTTTTTCTCTCACAATTATTTTTTTTACTCTTATTTTTGATCCTCAATTGATCTTCATATACTTGCCTAGGAGTTAATAGTATAAGAGTTACAAGTTTACCATGCATTATAAAAGAATACTTATTTTTGAATCCATCATACATGACTTTCTTATCAAATTGCTATGGTCTACCTAAAAGCAAATAACTTGTATGTATTGACACTACATTACAAAGCACCTCATATGATACCTACCAATGAAAAATAAAACCAACACTTATTGACCTTAATTTTCCCACACTCATTCAACCATTGTAGTTTATATAGTCTAGGATGTTTAGTAGTAGGTAAGCTTAATTTCTCAACCAAGACCGTGCTAGCTACATTAGTGCAACTTCCCCATCTATAATCATATTACATACCTTGCCTTTAATGTGACAGCGAGTATGAAAGATATTGTTTTGTTATTCTTTATCTTCTTCCTTCACTTGCACATTTAGAGTATGCCTAGTTACAAGGGCTTCACTTTCAACAAGATACTCCTCTCCAACACTTTCCATCAACGGTGACAAGGCACTATCATTACTCACTCTTAGTTTCAATATCATCATTTTCTCTTAAAAGGTTTGGACATGTGATGCAATATACCCCCTTCCCAAGCACTTAAAACATTTAATATCTCTATTTTTCAAAGTTTGAATAGGTTCTTTACCTTTGGTCGAAGTAGAGCTTGCATTCTTATTCATAGAAAATTCGGTCTTACTCTTAGAAGCAACTTTATCATCCCTTTTGCTCCAACTATATTTCCAAGTGAATAAACTAGAACTCTGCCCATGCTTGGTCGAACCCTTCCTTTTGAGTTGCCTTTCAATTTTCATGGCCATATGCACCATATCCTCAAGCTCAACATAATGTTGCAACTCTACTATATTTGTAATTTCTGGATTTAATTCTTGCAAAAATTGTGCCATGGTTGCTTCTCGATCCTCCTCCACATTGACTTGAATCATAGCCATCTCCATCTCTTTGTAGTATTCCTCCACACTCTGAGACCCTTGTGTTAGATCTTGTAGTCATTGGTACAAATCTCGATAGTAGTGTAATGGAATAAACCTCTTTCACATAATAGATTTTATTTCCTCCCAAGTGTTGACTGACCTCTGATGGTTTCTTCTCCTACTCAGAACAATTTGATACACCAAACAATAGCATAATCAGTAAATTTAACAAGTTTTACCTTCTTCTCTTCTAGTTGTGACAATCAAAAACTAGTTCCACTTTTTTTTCCTATTCCAATTATGCTTCTTCACTTTTGTCAGAAATGAAGGAATCTTCATTTTGATATTTCCCATTCTATCAGATAATCCAACCTTCCTCTTCAACTACCAACTCTACCATGCATTGTATTCATCATCCTCTTCCTCTTCACCTAATTTATTTATTATCCATCATCGTCACATGCATTGTATTCATTGCATTATTTGATAATTGTCATTACTTGTCAATATTTAGATTGACACAATGAGAGAAACACCATAACGATCACATATATACGATATGTAGATTTGAGGAACGTGAGATATCAATCGAATTATATCCATGTGAATGACAAATTTAATGACTATAATGGGTATGCTTTGTACACTGCTAAATTTTGCAACATGTATAAATGATCACAGTGACATCATCTCGTTCTTTAGAAAAGAATCTAATTATTTTTGTAAATAACAATTGTTACGTGTTAAGATGGATGCCCCTATATTTGATAGGAGTATGAAGCCTAATTTATTTCTTAATTAGTTAGACAATATTGAAAAATATTTTGACCAATATAATTTAACCTTCATCGATTTAGTTGACCCACTAAAAGTTATTGATGATATGTTCAAAGTATTAGAGACGAAGATTGAAAAAAATCCATTATACATTGATATAAAACGAAAAGACAATTAATTAAAAGATATATCCCATCAAACTTCAATAGATTAACAAGTATGTAAACAAAACAATTTCCTCAAGTCAATTCTTGAAGTTATTGCTCGAAGACCTTAGTGCTCTTATAATCAATGTACCTGTAGCTAAAATGAAAGAATTGTGCTCAAATACATCTCTTTATAACTCAAGCTTAGAAAAATTCTCTAAAGATAATTTAAGAGTCCTATAATTACACTTTAATGATCAATATTAGAACCTCTAATTAACTTTCTTTTTTGGCATCCAATCAACTAGATACTTATCATGAATTTGACCCATAGGTTATAATGCATTCATGTTATATAGAGAAGATAAAAGAAGAAACTAAATATAACAAGTAATATAAATAATAATGGAAGATATTAATTTAAAATTTTTCAAATCACTTCACATGAGTCTTTCGTAGCTATTTATATCTTTAATGCTCGTCAATTAATTGAGGTAAATTTTTTATTTTCTTTTATCTACCAAATCGAGAAATATATATGTTGATGCACGTTAAAAATTATATTGAGTAATAATTTTTGTAAAATATCTAGTGATTTAACAAATTCTCATAGTGCATTCATTAATTTAAATTTCTTCATCATATCTACTTAGATGTATTCATATAAACAATATCTACTTTATTTGGTCATATTTTATAAGGAAGATTCATTACAATTTTTATTTGCTTAATTTTCCAACATGTTTAAACTTAAATTCAAAATTTAAATTGGAGTATATGCTAATTTGTTGGGAGAAGTTTGTATTAGGACCGAAGGAATTTAGATATCTCCACAATGATATGATATTGTCCACTTTGGGCCTAAGTCCTTATGGTTTTGTTTTTGGGCTTTACCCAAAAGGCCTCATGTAATGGAGATGTCTTTCCCTTATAAGCCCATGATTTTTTCCATATGTTTTCAATGTGGGACTTTATTTGCAACCTTGCAACCCAACAGTTTGAACACTTATTGTTATAGAGTTTGTGGAATCATCCTTTTTATTATCGCCTTCACATAATCACATCACATGATTCAGTGAAGACATAGACATCAATATCGTCATACATAAAGTCAAATTGCAAAAAGAGAAATAAAGTACATCTATTTCTTTCTCAATGGAAGAGATATTTAAAGGAATATTTCTAGATAGAGTTATTGAAACAATTATTTCCTACGCTTGGAAAAGATGACCTAAGAAAAAAATTGAAAACTCACTGATGATTTCTCCACTGGTGGAGAAGAATTATGCAAAGTAGTAAATAAATCGGTATAATAAAAAACAATGGTTAAAGAAATAAACCAACAATAACAACTGTCCAATTTGGCTAAAGAGGCACCTTCTTTTTGCACCTATGTGCAGTGCCATTGTACTTGACTTGGACCACTTCACCTCCACACTTGGCGGATTTGAGTTCTCTTCGGTTGAGAAGAATGACACAATTAAAATTTTTAATTCTATTTAAAATTGCTCAAAAAATTTATAATTTCTTGGAACTTTTTAAAGAATTTGTTTACTTTTTATTTTAAAAATAAGTGAAGACCTTTTAAAAAGAAAGGTCGCTATGGTTTTTTATTGGGATAAGTTGTTGTGTTAGGATTAGGATCTCATGCAATACAATTTTAATTAACTTTTCTCTGACTTACAATTGCTAACTTTTATTGGGGGAGAATTGTTTGTTCGCTATGCTGCATCAATCACATCATCAAGCTTCTTTTATTGAATGTTCATCTTCAATGTACTCTTAGCTAGGTGGTTAACGCTTCTCAACTCTCTAGTGATCTACATTTATAGTTAGATTGCATATTTCATGTTTAAATACCAAAGCTTAGCTTTCAATTATCTGCAGCATGTCCTGTTAAAGATTGAATTGGGTTGCCTTGATCTCAAAAGCTTTGGTCTCAGTTCATAAGTTTACAGTATGTAAACGATGGCTTTTGCATGAACAACCTTTATAACAAAGGAGTAATCATGAATTAATAATTGGTATTACGAAATGAAACATTTTTCATCATTAAAATATTGGCTTAGTTTCTGTAAGTTTTCATTTGATATCTACCATTAGTAAACTAAGTTGATGGGAATTGTAGTTATCCTTCCATATACTTTCATGATCCAGCAAACATTTTTCCTTAAAATGTTGAGCTATTGACTTTAAATATATATTTGATTACTGACATTGTTGATCAATCTGGATTGAGCTATTTTCTTAATTTATATTTCATTGTTCATAATTTTGGTAAATCTGAATCAATGTATCTATTTTTGCGCGTTGCAATCTTTCCATATGTTTGTTATGAACTGCTGAGCTATTTTCTCTAAATTTACATTTGGTGACATTGTTGATCAATAAATACCCCAGTTAGGCGATGTGAAACAATGATAAATATACACATCAAACGGGGAAGAGGAAGACCAAAAAAGACTTGGTTAACAACAATAAAACAAGATAAAATTTATTTAAGTATAGATGATGATATAGCAGGGGATAGACCTAATAGCGTAAAAGGATCCATATAGCCAAGCCCACATAGTGGGATAGATACGGCTTAGTTGTTGTTGTTTTGTGTCGCAGCTTCTGCATCATCGCCTTGCTTGTTTATTTATGCTATTTGATCAAAATGTGAGGAATAGTCCAAGTTGTTTATACAATGACAATAATCAAGTCTTTATTCTATTAAGCGGGGTCATCTATGTAGATCCTCATACGTCATTGGGCTAGACCCCTTCTTATATCCTCAAACATATTTAAATAAATTTTATCCTATTTTATCGTGACCAAGTCATCTTCGGCTCGCTTCATAGTCCAAGTTGTTTATAGAAAAAAATTTATACAACCTCATCCAAGTTGTCTAAACACTTTGATTGATTCTAATATTAGAGGAATTATATATGGAGTTCACTTGTTACCCACTCAAAATCTAGCAACTTCACTTAATTAACAAACCTCTTTAAATTTTCTTTCAGTTTTTTTTACCTTCATTTCCATTTTTTTAATTCAAGCTATTCTATTGGCATGAATCATTCATGAATGAGAATTCAAGTAGTTAGATTTATGTAGAAGTTATGCGGTGAATTGTTAGTATCTTGGATATGAGATATCCATCCCTCCAAGAGGGGGGATGAGGGGTGGGAAGTTGTTAACTATTGGCGTCTATGCTGCAGTAACAAACTTACTGTATTCTTGGCTAAGATGCTTGCTTAAGGAATTTATTGGTTTTGATTCATATGTGTACTGTTATCAAGAAAATCTTGAAATCTCATCTAGAGATGAGAGAGTCTATCATGTTCCCTTTTAGCCACTAAGCTTTTGCCTCCTTTAAGGTAGATACTTTTTTCTGTAGTTTATACGATTTTTGTGCATGCTTGACATGTAGCTAATGCAAATTAAACCAAATATGTGTGCTTTCCAACAAGCTTATGCTAGCAACCTAATTTTTATGTCAGGTTTGATCTGACTCGTTTGTTGATTGGAAGTGAGGGTACTCTAGGTGTAATAACAGAAGTTACTCTGCGACTTCAAAAAGTTCCTCAACATTCAGTGGTATTTTTCCTTTATCAATTTGATGAATTTTGTCCTTTTAACTGCCACCTGCCAACAGAAGTCTATCATGCTTCCATTGGTTTTTCTTTTATTTTGAGAATTGGCTTGTTGACATTATTAATGATATTAAATCTGCACTAATAGATTGAGAATAAGTCGTGTTTACCTTGTATCTGTATGTATGCTAAGGTGTGTATTAGTCAGCCTTGATACTTGAGCATGTCTAAGAGCACTTAATCATGTGAGATTAAAGAGAGGATGACTCATTCCTGTTGGTCATAACCTTGCTAGAGGTGATGAACCTACTCTAATACCACAGAAGCCAAGAGAAAGGCTAATCCAATCTGAAAAATGTTAAAGAACTTAGTTAGGGTCCCCTTGGATTCTTAAGCGCGCCTGAGAGAATCCCACTTAACCATGTGGACCTAAAGGAGGTTTCACATGTTCCTATCTTCTCTAGAGATACACGGAACTATGAAAGACATCTATTACTTACAATGTCTATCTTACTCGGTGACCATGGAACAATTTGTTGTGTATGTCCCTTTGTTATTATCTTCCAGTTCCGTTATTAAATTTAATATGCTAATTTCATGAATTCATCCTTTCTTTTTCTGATAGCATTTCTCCATTTTCCTCTACTCTATCACACACTTCTCTATCTGGGTACTTATTTCTTGATCTAGTTTGCCATTTTTCTTTCCATCTTTTCCAATAATATATTTTCTACTGTAGGTGGCAATGTGTAATTTCAAAACAATCAGAGAAGCTGCTGATGTTGCCATAGCCACAATGCATTCTGGTATTCAGGTAATGCTATTTGTTCTAAATCATCTTTCCTTTATGAAAAAACTATGTATTAATTTCTTCTCCATATATCAGAATCAACGATTGATAGTGAATGACTTGTGCATCATATATTTTCTTAATAGATTATTCTTTTATGTTTTTTTTCTTGTAATCTATTCTGATGTTTGAGGAACTTCTGTATGCTTTCATTATGTCATACTTCTTTGATGCTATTAGAGTACTAGAGAGTCTCTTATGGATCTACCGACTCTTTTTGTGCACTAGGAGAATCATTAATTCATGGTGTAGAAACTTGAAAAAAAATTAAGTGCATGGAAACTGCCATAAATTGCTACTGTACAATATGCTCAAAAGTATAATAGATGAAAAATACTTGTTTATAATTCTTTTGTAGTTGATCTGAAATTGTGTGTGTGTGTGTGTGTGAGGGGGAGGGGGTACTCTGTTGGCCGAAGTATATAACTTAGGAAATGATAATTTGCAATAAGATAAAAGAACATGACTTCCTTATAAATGAAGAATGAAGATACGAAATGGATAATACACCATTCCAATCCATATGCAATGGATATGCTCTCTTGGAAAATCCAAAATTCAAATGGAGGAATAGACTGCAATAATACTCTATCCCTAGATAACAAATATGTGTGTGGGTGTTTTGAAATAGCCGTAACATTTATAATCTATCTTTTTGAATATCTGGATGAATTTTATAGGCTTTACCATGTCACTCTTGGTTTAGTGTATGGGTGCAAAAGAATCGAATCAGCTCACGAGCTTTTCATGAAGGATCGAAAAAATTTAATTTGTAATTATCAATTTGACCCAAACTTGTACATGTTTGATAATTTTTCGAGCCGAATTCAAACTCATAATATTTTATTCGATTGTTCACGAGCCAAACTCGAACTGAGTTATCTTTTCATTCTTTTGTACATAGTTTTGGTTTGAATTGTCACGCCCTGCATGAGCTAAGCTTGCCGTGAAACTAGCTTCGCTCGCGACACATTAATTGCAGTAATGTTATAGCAATATATTTACAAAACTAACTAAACTAACTAATGTATACCTCTGAATAAATTTCACCAATATTATGCATAAAACTAAGCCGATGACCTTGTCAAAAACTTTAGAACTGAGCATAAAAATGCAAAGTAGGTATAAGAAAGTAGTGTAATGTAAAATATCTCATAACAAAATTCAATGAATAACAAATAATCAATGTTATCTCGTTCCACCAATTTAATCTTATTACAAATTCTCTTTTATATATATATATATATATATATATAGGTCTGATACGCTTCGTGACTCGTTGTCTGCGACGCCGTCTGTGACTCTGATCCAGGTAGGCAAGTGATCCCTCTTGTTTTTTTTTCTTAATGCAGGCTCCTGGATCAATCCAGGCGCCTGTATTCTTTTTTTTTTTAATTCTAAATTCCTTAATCCTAAATCCTAAATATTATACCCCAAATGTCGTACATGGGGGTAAGCACCTAAATTTTTTTATAGCTTGAACACTATAGACCAATCCCTGAATCCTGGCAAAATCCCGAAGCCAAAAAAAAACAATAAAAAAGAAAAAAAAACTGTACAACTATTTCCTCTTCGGGCAGCCATATATATATATATATATATATCTTCGACGACTTAATCATTTTTCACATTTCCTCTTTTAAACTCCAACTATTTCCTTTTTAATTTTTCGGAGAATTCACACACACACATATATATATAAACACGACAATCCATCGAGAAATGCATCATAATCATATATGAATATAGGGTGAACAACCCACAATTCACTCAATATGAAATATATCATAAATATATATAAAAGGAGAATGACCCTCAATCCATCCAATAAAGATGTATCATATACATGGGGTAAACGACCCACAATCTACCCAATACGAAATACATCATGTATATGCACATATACATACATATATAGGACGAACAACCCACAATCCTCTTGAATGCATCTCATATAAAATAGAGTGCATGTCCCACAATCCGAGAAAAATCTCATATAATAG
The DNA here is from genome assembly GCA_038050645.1 of Hedychium gardnerianum. Classification (NCBI taxonomy): domain Eukaryota; kingdom Viridiplantae; phylum Streptophyta; class Magnoliopsida; order Zingiberales; family Zingiberaceae; genus Hedychium; species Hedychium gardnerianum. The sequence continues at coordinate 5,382,076 of JBBUKS010000055.1, read as the reverse complement.
TCGAAGCCTATACACTCAAGGGTCTTTTTTTTAGCATGAAGCCAATGTCTCATTATATTATAAGTAATAAATTTTGTTTTTTTAATTAAATACAATCCGTCACACAACTTCTTTAGAGTGCGGAACTAAAGTTTTACACACGCAACTCTTTCATAGGGCGGAGCCTACAAGTAGTCATGCAGCTCTTTCCAAGGGCGGAGCCGAAGCTCTATCTTACAGTTCATTCAATGTTATACTTATTAAATTATAATTTGTTTATATCTCAATTTTCAGTGTTCATAAAGTGATTCATATTCCTATAAAGAACTTTCCTAAGATTTCCATTTTCTATCAAGCTTAGCATTTTCTTTTTTTTAATAACAATGGTACATAAGTTTAGCAAGAAGATCATAAAAGGGCAAGCAATTCAAAAGATCGGTAATAAAGGCAAGAGTGTAGAGTGTTTTTTAAAATAAATTAAATCATCCCAAGAGATTTATTATGCAATATGTTCCTTTAAAAAAAAATCCTTTAAAATAACTTATACTGGCCTCATAATTATGATTTGTCAATTTTAATCATGCACAAGGAAAATATCAAATAGAATTAAGCAGGAAAACCCACCTAAATCGATTGAAGGGTCGAATCATACTCGCTTCTCTGAAACATTGATGGTGACGATGGCAACATCAATGGCGACGATGATGACGTGTGGCATGCGGCAACACGAAAGACGAGAGGTTTCACAAGAAATCGAGAGGATACGTAAGACGACAACAACGCTTGTAGGATTGGGAGAACAAAATTAGGGTTAGGGAATTTAAAAAGAGAGGGGTGAAGGAGGGGAAGAAATGGGTCGTTGTTTCTGTTTTTTTCACTTTTGCATAAAGGTCCAAAATGTTTTGGAATTTATAACTAGGCCCCTTTGAACTTCTCCAATAATATAACACGAATATGCTCAAACTAAGGTTTGAATAACTCTATCTAAGACAAATTTGAGTCATTTTAAGCTATAGTTCGATTCATCTTGAATCAAGGTTCGAACAACTCGAACTGAACTCAAGCTCGAATTTTGTTTCGAACTGATCTCAAATCAAAATTATTTATATTTTTAAACTTCAAATTGAATTCGAATATCTCACATATTTTTTGAACTTAAAATTGAATATCAATATTTTTATAGTATTGACTCAATTTGGTTCATTTGCATCCCTAGTTTAGTGTGCACCTAAAGGCGTTAGGGCGCACTTGGAATTGTGTGACGAAGACCAATTGAGAGGAATTTCCTTAACATTTGAGGGTTAAGTAGACAAACAACTAGATGATTTTAAAATTTTCAATCTAGAACAAGGTTCAAAATCTCGAGCCATGTCGAAGTTTCAATCTTTGATTGGAATGATACTGCTTCAATATCGTGTTGATGCTTCGATGCATGATGTCGGTAATAGATTGGAGTTGAAGAAGGAAGGAGATGCAACATAAGAAACAGACATTGTCTCTGCTAAGCATGGTTTTAAATTTTGTACCATTCGGAAGAAACGGTCAAAACATATCATTTCAATAAATTACTAAAACTCAATACCACTCGACACAGATAATGTCTTCTTTCTTAGCTTCATCTCCTTCCTTCTTCATCCTCCAATTTGTTACTGACACCATGTATTGGAGTGTCGACACAATACTGGAATGGTATCTTTCCTGTCAAAGACCGAAATTGTAGCACGATTTGAGATTTTGAACCTTGATGTCGAGTGGTATCGAATTTCGGTGATTTACTGGAACAATACATTTCAACCATTTTTCTTGGCATGGTATCAGATTTTAAACCATGGTCTACATTGAAATCAAATCTACCCCATCCTGTTATGACTGCAAACACAGTTTTCCACAGGAATGAACCATCAATCGCCTTTAGAATTGGAATTACTGTCGTGCTGATGCTAAAACTACCATGAATGTAGTTTTGGCTTTTGACATTGTCAAGTCTAGGGAGAAATGAAATCTTCAACATGCCGTTTGCATGTTAAAACACTAAATAAGCTTCTTTTTTTGGTCTATTTAATAACACTTCAGAACTTTGTGTATTCTCTTTTTTCTTTTTTCATCACCCCACTAGTGTCCAGCTTGAGCATGCATGATCATCATTACTCAAGCATGTCCTGCTCAAGTAGACTTTCCCATCTTTAATTCCCAATGTGCCAAATGAAAACAGATCTGTCATTGCTTGACTGTGCCAGATCAAGGCATTCCAAAGTAACACAAGTTGTTCATTATTTGTTCAGCCACTTGGGACTCGAGTGATCAACCAAGGCATAGTCCATTGCCTTGATTGTGATTTGATGCATCCAAGTAAAGCATGTTCGTATTGTTTGACATCTTTTTGTAAGGAAACATTATCAACTAACTGTTCTGTGTTGATGTGTTTCTTCAGCATACCTTCAGTCCTTGTGTTAATTCAATGAGCATTCTTGTCTTTATTTCTAACGGATTGACAGGGGAAGAATCTCTTTTTGGATCTGAAGATATAACCTTCGACATGGTATTGGTCTCATGATTTTAAATTATGGCTCATCCCTCTATTGTTATTCTTTTGTTGTGTCCTCAGTTACCTATCATGGTTGAGCTATGTGAAGCTTAATTTTCATTTGACTTGCACTACCTGTGATTTAGTTAGTCTTTTTTGTACGATATGGGATGTCAAATCATAGATCTAAATTTTTTTATTTTCCTTGTAGTTTATGATTTTATAATAAGTCATTATCCAATCAAATCTGTAACAAATACCTATGCTAGTTAGCAATCATTAGATTTATTTCATAAGTTCTAGCCTCTGCATTTTGATCCTTCAAAAAGATGCACACAACCGGGAATTATTTTGTAGAGGTTAGGAACTAAGCAATGTTTTAACATAAAAAAATATAAATATTTTTAATGTTAGGACTTGTAATATAAATATTTTCTATAAATTTCTGTGATGATGCTTCACCCTCTTCTTGCAAGTTGATGTTTAATGATGCATGAATTATATCTTTTAATAGACAAAAATGAAGACCAAATTATTGTCCTCTATAAGTAGGTCTCAAGGGTAGAGCTCTTGGATGAAGTTCAAGTGAAGGCAACTAACTTAGCAAATGGGAAAAATTTACCTGAACTTCCCACCTTGATGTTTGAATTTATAGGCACAGGTGAGCACAATGTTTGTTGTTTTCTTTTATGTAGATTATCAATTTTTTATGTTGACCACAAGTATTTGTTTATATTGTCACTACAGAAGTATGAACAATGTCGGTAAGAATCCGTGTTCATCTAATTTTTGTACATCTGTTATCTTGTACTGTTTTTCTAACTTTTTTGTTCACTGGAACCAGGAACCTGAAAGGCTCTCTATCAAATGTTTCAAAATTTTCATCTCTATCAGTTTCTCAAGATTTTAGGTTCCTTCATTGCTGATACAGCTTTTTTTCGCAATTTGCATATATCAGAGGCATATGCACGAGAGCAGACACTGAATGTTCAGAAGATTGTCTCAGACCATAATGGCTCTGATTTTGTTTATGTTGAAGATGACAATGCTAAAACAGAACTCTGGAGGGTTAGTTTCCAAACAGTGCTGTTTTCTACTAAGTACTTCATCTGATGCTTGTTTTATCAATTTTGACTTCTTAAAATTTTTAGCTTTCCTATGCATCAATACAAAATGATGATTTACCTAGAAAAGAGGGATGCATGTTTTCTTTTGTTGCATCCCTCTTTTCTAGGTACTTCATCTGATGCTTGGAGGAACTTGCACAAATCTCAATTTGTTTGACAAACCACTACATATTAGAATAAAGCAGACTCTGCCACAGAGTATACGGTCATAATATATATATGACTCCTTTAAGGTCCTTAATTATTGACATTAGATCTCATTTTGGCTGTATAAAGGTGACTGAATAAGCTAAATAAATCCCTATGTGTTATTTAGATCATGATTTTTATTTGCATACGTGAATTTCACTCTTCTTAATGCTACCCTTAATCTCATCAGACTGGAGCTTGCTATAGTATATCTGTTATGTGTTCAGATTGTAACTACAACGTGCTCCACTTGTGGACGTATAAGACTTGGTAACTATATCTGCCAGCTGAATGGATCACACAAGTTGAGAAAGTTTGCATTTATTCTCAATTTTTCTACAATATTCAATGTGCATGTAGAGTTCTTGATTGAGTATCTCTAGCCTCAATGAGTGTTTAAGCCACAATGTCTCACGTATGGCTAGTGTTATAACCTGCTACTCAGCTTTAGAGTCTGAAGGAGCAACTATAATCTAGTTCTTTCTATTAGATAAAAAAGGAGGAGGATAATAGGAGGTCAAGAATAGACAGGGGATCACAATAATTTCAATGATTTCATTCATAAACAAGTAACCTATTTATAGGCTAATTACATAACCCAAACAAACCACTAACTCCATAATTATACTCCACTAACACAACTAATACCAAATACATTGAACATAGACCATTTTTCTTTTAACCACTAACCACCACTATTACCACTAATTGTCAACTTATCAACCCACTAACTCCATCATTAATTTTGAATCATTTATCAACACTCTCCCTTAATTTAAAATTGCAAACACCAAGCGTAATCTGAAATAAATAAATTTATCTCTTGGAAGTGACTTTGTTAAAATATTGCCACTTGTTTATGTATCCTGCAGTACTTCAACTCAATTTCTTTATTTGCAACTAAGTCTTAAATGATGTGTAGGCGAATGTCGATATGCTTAGTCCTCCCATGAAAAGCTGATTTTCTTGTCATTGCAATTGTTGCCTTGTTATCACAAAAAATATCAGTTGCATCTTCTTGTTGTTGGTGAAAATTTGCAAGAATTCTTTTGACCTAAACTGCTTGACATGCCGCTAAAGTTGCTGCTATATATTTTGCTTCTGTAGAGGATAGTATTGTAGTAGCTTGTGATGCAGGAGGGGATCCAAACCAAACACAACATGATAACGAAACCTAACTTAAATCCAACATGACATGGACTTGGTCATGCAGGCAATCATGACATGGACTAGGGGAGCCATGAATCCGCATATTTTGAATTTTCTTAATTGGTTATTTTTTTATTAAAGTCCGTTAATTTTTTTTTCTTAATTATAGTTAACATTATCCTTATCCCTAGCCAACCTTTTAAATTGGCTTTTTCTAGGGGACTAAGTCTCGTTAGTTATTTTCTGTTTAGATTTTTTTGAGAGTTTTGAGAGTTATATAAACCTATGCTTAGATGATGTAAGGGACAAGTTTTTTGATATTGAATTAAGTTGTTTCGTTTAAGCCACGTTACGGCTACATCTCTCTTTTATTCTTCTC
>JBBUKS010000055.1:5363326-5376629 GCA_038050645.1 Hedychium gardnerianum | reverse complement strand
TGTTATTTCTCTCTTGTTTTCTCGTCAATCTCTCTGAAACTTCACGCCCAGAATCATTTATATTCTGCTCGGCGTCAGCTTGCTTCTTTGAACTCCATGAAATTGCTCCTAACCCAAGATTGAAAACACTAGCTGAGGTGTTCTTTCAATCAGCCACTGAACTTGCCGAATCACTATGAGTGAATCTGCAAAGATCCAATTTTGAAACTTTAGTATACCAAATCCCATAATCGACAATGCCAGCAACATAGCGTAAAATCGTTTAGCTACTCCAAGATGATGCTTTGTAGGATTTTGCATAAACCTGGAAATTACACCAACAGAGAAAGTAATATCTAGTCTATGAGTTAAATAAATTAAACCTCCAACCAAGCTTCTAAATTTTTTGCATTAGCTTTCTCTGAACCATCTTCCAGTTGTAACTTCTCATTTATATTCATGGGCGTAGTAGCTAGATGACAATTGAGTAAGCTAAACCTTTTAAGAAGATATGTTGTAGATTTTCTTTGTGAGATAAATTTTCCATCAACTCCTTCACTTCAAGACCAAGAAAATAATGTAATAATTTCAGATCTGACATCTCAAACTTCATCATATTATACATAAAATCAGTCATAAGAGAATCAGGCGAGCTCATATATACCATGTCATCAACATAAAGACAGACAATAATATAATCATCTCTACCTTGCTTGTTCACATAAAGAGTGGGTTCATTTTTACTTCTTATGAAACTATTTTGTCGAAAGTAGCTATCAATCTTGCTATACGATGCCCGTGGGGCTTGTTTTAACCCATAGAATGTCTTTCTTAACTTGTACACCTTCGCCTCTTTGCCTTCAAGTATAAAACCGTTGAACTACATAGACTTCTTCTTGCAAGTCTCCATTCAGAAATGCAAATTTGACATCAAATTGATAAACAAGCCAATGCAATTGTGTAGTTAATGTTAAGATAATTCTCACAATTTTAGATCTAGCAACCGGAGAAAAGGTTTCTTCGAAATTAATACCTTACCGTTGTGAATACCCTTTTGCCAAGTCGAGCCTTGTGTTTCTAAATGGTTCCATAGACATGATATTTTATTTTAAACACCCACTTGAGATCAATTGCATTTTTTCCTTTAGGTAGATCCGCCATCTTCCATATTTCATTTTTATGGATTGTCATTAACTTTTCTTTCATTGCATTCCTCCATTGTTACTGTTCAAAGGTTGTAGGATCTATAACAAAAAGAGCAAATTGACTTGACTCATAGATTTCTCTCGAAGATCTAACCTTTGCTGGAGGTATTTCATCAGAAGATTCCTATAAGAGGATGAACTATTACTTCTTGAATTTGATGGTGAGGAAGTTGGTGACCCCAAAGGAGATGATTCAATACCTTTAGTTGTTGGAGTTCTATTCTCCATTGGGATATGAACTTGAGTCTCCTTATCTTGTGTATTCCAATTCCATCTCAAATCTTCATCAAAATTTGCATCTCTCCTTATAATTAATTTTCCATTAAGAGGATTGTACGACCGATATGCTTTTGGATTGATTGCAATATCATCCAACAAAAATGCATTTTTCAAATTTCTTCTTAAGTTTATGATAAAATTGAGAATTTATCGAAGCATATGCCAATACAACCAAAAATTTTTAAGTGGTTTACCAATGGTTTTCTTCCTCGCCATGCTTTATATGGTGTTTAATTCAAGACAATCTTTATTGGAGAAATATTTAGCAAATAGACTAATGTGGAGGAAAAGATTTGGAAGTCTATGTTATCCAACAAACTTCTTGCCATTTCTACAACCATTCGATTTTTCCATTTGGCTACACCATTTTGATCCATTGTATAAGGTGATGTCAACTCCTTGTAGATGTCACGTCTTCCCAAAAATGATTAAATTCTTTAGATAAAAACTCACCTCCTCGATTTGGGCAGAGTTTTTATTAAGGTACCCTTTTGATTTTCCACAAGTGTCTTAAATTTTCCAAAATTTTCAAAAATCTCTGACTTGTCTACCAGAAAATAAACCCAACTCATTCAACTAAAATCATCAGTAAACATCAACAAATGTTTACTCCCACCAAGTGATGTAGTTCTCATAGGCCCACATAAATTAGCGTGAATTAGCTCAAGACATTATGAAGCTCTCCATGATTACCCACTTGGAAATGGTTTCCGTGTTTGTTTTCCATAAACACATCTTCACATAAACCAAGAGAATTAATTTGAGGTAATTCAAAGACCTTACCTTTCTAACTTAAAAGTCGCATGCCTTTGATCTTGTGATGCACATATCTCAAATGTCACATCTTGGATTCATTATCTTCACTAACAATAAGAGCTTGGTTTCCCACGTTAGATCTTAAATGAAATGCACACTAACAATAGACTGCCTAGAATCTTTGTCGGTGATAATACAAGCTTCGTTATCAAACAAAATTGCATAGTCACCCATCATCAATTGTCCAACACTTAATAAGTTATGTGCGAAATTAGGAAAACATAAACATTGTAAAGTAATTTCACTTTGCCATTGCTAGTCTCCACGGCAATAGTGTCTTTGCCTTTGACTTGTATTTGCTTATTATCTTTAAGTCTTACTAGCATCTTCTGTGACTCATCAAACTCTTTAAATAATGACTTATTGTCGGTCATGTGGTTTAAACATCCACTATCTAAAAACCAAATATCATTTTGAACTTCATTAAAATGAGAATGAATCATAAATAACTTACTTTCCTCATTTTCTTCTTTTACCATAATTTGCTTGAGAGTCATTTCAGCAATTTGCTTTCATATGCCCAAATCTTTTGCAACCATAACACTGAACTGAATTTTTGTTTCATTTTTGATCCTCAATAAATTGCCTCTCTTATCCATCAAAATGACCTCTTCCTCTAATTCTACCACGTCATCTACCATGAAAATCTCCTCTTCCACGTCCTTTGCCACTGGAGTCTTCCTTTCTTTCTATCTCTCCCTTTACTTGAGAAGCTTGAATTGTCTTTTATTCATTCTTCTCAAATGATCTATTTGCCTTAACTCAATGTGTTTGCAAAGAATCCATTAGTTTATCGAAGGAGAAAATAGAGAGATCTTTAATATCCTCAATCGCAGTTATTATGTGATCATATTTAGGAGTCAAACTTATCAAAACTTTAGAAACAATAATTGCATTAGTGATGCTTTTTTTCCATAAGATCTCATTTTACTGACAATTGAAATTACTCTAGATAAAAAGTCGTGCAAAATTTCATTACCCTTCATGAGCAAGGCCTCAAACTCACTTCTAAGAGCTTGAAGTTTCACTGCTATCAATTTTTTCTATAGTATTTCTCATGCAACGTTTGACGTTCTGGTAGTTGCAATTCTTGAGAAAATCGTCTCATGCATTACTTGTTGAAGGATGAACAATACTTTTGAATCTTTCTTCCTAATCTTTCATCGGTATCCTCATCGCCAAAGCCTCTCTCTACTAAATCCCAAAGATTTTGAGATCTAAATATTCTTCATTTTGATACTCCAAAACTCGTAGCACTCTCCTTTGAAAATGAGGATGAGGGGTTGAGAAACTCCATTGATTGTCATTGCAAACTCAGGACACTTCAAGCTCGTCGCTATTTGATAAAAAGGAGGATAATAGGAGGCCAAGAATAGACAAGGGATCACAATAATTTTCAATGATTTCATTCATAAAAGTAGCCTATTTATAGGCTAATTACATAACCCAAACAAACCACTAACTCCATAATTATACCCCACCAACACAGCGAATACCAAACACATTGAACATAGACCATTTTTCTTTTAACCACTAGCCACCACTATTACAACTAATTGTCAACTCATCAACCCACTAACTCCATTATTAATTTTGAATCATTTATCAACACTCTCTTTTCCTGCATACTAGGTTAATCGAAGTAATATAAAATAGTTATCATTTCATGATTGTAGTAAAAGGTGATTACGCTCACCCAGGCAATTATCATTTCATGATGAACCATGTCATATGTTGCAATTAGGTACACAATTTTTTCTTCGCAATCACATACACTTGGGTCCATTTGTCAAACTAATTTGACTGAAAGCTGATCAGGGCACCAGATTAGGATTGCTCATCTATAATTGTCTCAAAAAAAAATCCTCGTGCTTTGTTCATTTCCCTCTCTCATCTTTCCTTTCTCTCTCTTCTCTTTCTTATAAGGGTTGGAGGGACCATAAATATGGTGGTGTGCTAGTAACTGAGTGTGTTGAAATAATCCTTCTCCAAGCAGTTCGTTGGGATTCAGTTGGCAAAGAGTTGTCTTACCATGATATTTAGTGAGAATTTTATTTCCATGGTTTGTACTGTTCATTTATCTGTTTCATATTCTTTGATCTGTCAGTAGCAACTTAGAAGCTTTCATACCCGGCCTCATAGCTTGTGCTACAACTTAAAATGGAACTATGTACTCTAGGAGCTATGCTGCTGATGCTGACTTGCACTAACTTGGCTTTGTTGTACTTTAGTCTGGGATCCACCACCATGTTGAGTTAATTGTTCTCTATTGGATCATCTTGTGGAGTTCTCCTTGTAACTCTGTGAGGGAAATGGATTGGCCTTGTTTTTATTGTTGGACATTGCTAATAGGGTTATAAATGAACTAGACATTCGTGAACAAGCTAACAAGCTAACAAGCTTGTTGTTCGGTTCGATAAAGAACATATAATTAAACAAGCATGAACACTAGTAAGCTTGGTTTGTTAACGTTCATGAACAATTTATAAATAAGCTTATTTATTAACTTGTATAAAATTTATATTACATTTATTTCTTAATTTTTTTATTCAAATACATAGTGGTTTATAAATTTTATGATCTTAAATTATTTATACAATAACAACAACCACCACCAAGCTTTATCCCACTAATCTTAAATTATTTATAACATGTTAAAAATAAGAAAATAATATAAGTTTCATACATTAGATAAACGGTTAATTTAATTTATAAAGACAACAACATTGTTAGTTGAGTTCGATAAAAAGCTTGAGCTCAACTCAAGTTCAATAAGATTTTTAATAAACATACTTGAACAAGCTCGCTCAGTAAATAAACAACACGGCTAAACTTGGCTTGGCTCGTTTACATCCTTAGTTGTTGGTATATACATAACCAGAGCAGCCTTTTCAATGCTTCTGGATAACTCAATATCTTTTATAGGTCTTTGGCTGGTCAAGACATTTATTTTTTTCTCTAAATTAAACAATATCAATCCACCTTGCTATTCTATCCCTCCATTTTTCATCATATCGGATAAACATTCCTTCAGCGAGCGGCATTACCTTTTTTCTCTTATGTTAACTAGTATGGAACAGAAAAAATATTCTTAGTTTGAATCATAAGTGGCATGGAATCATCCAATGACTCACTCCATGACTCGGGTTTGAGTTTATTGTGTTGCTTATTTCAATCCCAAAAGGTTCATAATATAACTGAAATCTTTCTTGCATGCAGATAAGAAAGGAGGCACTTTGGGCTGCATATGCAACGGCACCAGATAATTATGAAGCAATACTAACAGTTTGCCACTTGCATGAGTCTTTTTTGCAAAGTTCACTTTTTTGTTAGACAGGATTTTGGTCATTCATCAATGGCAGGATAATTCTTGACAATCAACCTGTAGCTGGTGCTTTAGCATAATTGTTGGTTATTGCATCTTGGCTAAAAATATCTAGTTAGCTTTATCTCCCTTTAGTAGATGTTTCTTGAGTAAGGGACTAAATAAGCTGTCTAGTATATAGTGCATTTCTTGAAATTTCCCATTTCCATTATCAAGTATTTTCACACTTCAAAAATTCTTGACAGGTCATGAGTAACTTTAAATGCCCAAATCAGTATTTGCAATATTATCATATAACTATGAAATAGTTATTGGTTATCCCAAATGATTCATGTTTTACCTTCATCACTATGAAATAGTTGATTGTATATCTATTAAGGGTGTTAGAGTTGTTATGCTATTAGTGTAGTGGATTTATTCCCATTTTGGTTTATGGTTTTGTATGAGGTCTTATATATATGTGTGTTATGTGCCACTTGAATTTCACAAGCAATATTACATTCTCATTTCCCTAAATTCTACAAAATCAAGCTTGTTATTTCACTAGACAGCATGCAATTTCACTCCTGAATTTGTGAGTTCTACCATCTAACATGCTTTGAGGTGAAGCTTTTCTCTTCATTAGTTATGTTTAGGACTGCTGAACCGAGGCTTAATATATGTGTGGCTAAAAGTTTTATACCAACTTGGTTTAGTGATCCTCCCACTTTTCTTATCCTTTAACATGTGGTTCATTAAGAAAGATATTTATTCCTTTTGCTTTAAATTTTTTTTTCTATATTTAATGATTTTACTTAAATTTAGCAACAAATTGATAGTTACAACGCCATCATTTACTTTTGTTTGAGACATGTGGCTTTTTGGTACGCTCAAAACATATTTTCTTTTTCAGGATGTATGTGTTCCTCTGTCGATGCTGGCAGAATGCATATCGAAATCTAAGCAGGAGCTTGATGCATCACCATTGATGTGGTAAGTTCTATTGAGAATATCAAGCACTTCACAGAATTATGATGTCGAATGGAGTTTCTGTTGGGTTTTTTTTTTCCATTAGATAGAATTTTTCTTAAGTGATATTGGGTGCCTAATGTGCTTCGTTTTGCCTCTCAGCTTTGTCATAGCTCATGCTGGTGATGGTAACTTCCATGCAGCTGTTATGTTTGATCCAGATCAGAAAGAACAATGCCAAGAAGCAGAAAGACTGAACAGTTTTATGGTTCACACAGCATTATCCATGGAAGGTTCTTATTTAATTTAAGTTATACTCCTCCATTTGTTTGCACACAACCATAACAAGATCTAAGATTTTGTTAAATTTTTCTATCTAGAAAGAAGATTTCTTTCTGACCGATAGTCATGAATAGGGTAGTAAACGAGCCAAGCCGAACCAAGCTTTGTAGTGTTCAAGCTTATTTGATAAGGTAACCGAGTCAAGCCTAGTCGAGCCTAAAATGAAACAAACTGTTGAAATGATTGTTCAAGCTTGGCTTGACTTCATTTTTTTGAGCTTGAGCTTAGTTCAAGCTTGGCTTGAGCTTGGTTTATTTAGATGTTATCGAGCTCTCAATTCAAGCTTGTTTGATTGTTTGAAACTTTTACATTTTAAATTTGTTTATTTGGTTATTGAGCTTGATAATATAAACTTATTTATTCATTTTGAAACTTTCTTTGTTTATTTAGCATGTTTATAAGAGTTTTATTGACGAACGTTGTTCATACGTTAACGAGCTGAACATATGTGTTCAATCTTGTTTGTTTGGTTTAACGAGTTGTTCAAACTTATTCATTTAATTGATCTTCTGTGTATTGAACGAACATAAACAAGCTCTTATCAAGTCGAACACCAAGTTTGTTCATGAACGTTTGGTTCATTTATAGCCCTAGTCATGAATTTATGGCGGTCATTAGCTGCTATTTTTTTTTTCATTAATGGATCCTTTTTTTGGCTTTTCTATTTCTCTGTCTAAGATTATTCTTAAAAATAATTCCACAAAAATAATAAACTAGAAACTAAAGATTTTTACTTATTTTCTAGTTATAATTTTGTGTATAATTTATGGCTTATTTATTAGTATTATATGATGCTAGTTGGTGGAAATGGTAGATTAATGCAATGAGGGCTTCTATTTGATACATTATGGAAGCAATAGTCTCTAGTAATCTTTAAAATCTCAAGTCATGTTGTGTCGATGTTTTGGTCTTTAATAGGAATAATAGTGTTCTTGTATCAAACCGACATTTTGATTATGGTACGGGTGGCGAATGTACATGTAAGGAGAAGGAGATGAAGTAGGAAAAGAAGAAGATAAAACAATTATATATTTAAATGCAAACTTTGTTTTCCATTTGGAATGATATGATTTGTGCTTATGTGGAGAAAAACTAAAAAAAGAATAAAATTATTTCAATTCATCTTGATTTGTGCTTATGCCAAGGAGTGACAAGTATTGGTATAAAACAATACTCATCAACATGATTGATACAAGGACAAAGTAGACATTGTCTGTGTCGAGTAATATCGAGTTTCAGTAATTTATTAGAACCATATGTTTTTGCTATTTTGCTTAACACAGTACGAGATTTCAAATTATGATCTCTAGGTTGTTGTGTAAAGAATGTTTGATAGTGTGCAGAACCTAGATTGATTCTCACCCAATAATTCACATGGATGGTATTAGAGTGATGGATATAAGGTAGTGTGTTAAAGCTAAGGTGCTCTACATTCATTAATCTAATAGAGACAAATGTGGTGACCTATTATGATACATATTAAATTGTGTTCCCCTTTAAAGGACTAGTCATTTTGGTATGTGTTTTGGCCAAATACCGTGGATGGTCAAGCCACCAGTCAACGAACAGGCTAACGTGCGTGCTCACCGAAGGTTGTCGATGAGGAAAAGGAGAGAACCTAAGGCACACTCAAAAAGAGGCTTAGAATGGCGTCGGGAATGGATCCCGGCAAGCCACTCTAACGCTTAAGTTAGGGTTTGCTTCAAGAAAGGATGTTGAAGGAAGGAGAGGAGTAAAAAACCTTGTGGGGTTGGAGAAGAAATCAGGCTCTCTTCTTTACCTTCATGAGTGTTTTTATCCCTCCCAGAAGAGCATGTCCAAATCAGTTGTAGTATCATCATTATGGGTACCAATGAGGGGATCATATTCGACAGTCGTTAATTGCCTCTCCATTCGTCCAATATTGCGTGTTCGTAGGAGAGCATCTAGGAAACCAGATTTGACAGCCCTTTCCATTCTCAGAATGTCACGCGATCCGGAATATTCCTTATTATTGTCAAAGAACTCGTATAGAGCGTAGGCCTGTCTTGAGGATGAAAAAGGTGATGTCGATGGGGAGTGACCTTAGAAATAGACAAAGTCAATATCTGAGATTGAAATTGGGATGATGCTGGGATCCAACGGTGAGAGAGGGTGTCAGCGACTGGACTAAGATAGAGATGTCGACAATCGTGGTCAAGACCAAAAGGGAGTTTATCGCCGAGACTGCTAGGAAGTTTGCTGCTGAGACTATTGCCGAGATAGTTGTCGAAACTATCGCCGAGACTGATAGAGAGTTTGTGACTGAGAAGGAGTCTATTGCTGAGACAATTACCGAGACTATCTCCGAGACTAACAGGGAGTCTGCTGCTGAGACAATTGCTGAGATTGTCGTCGAGACTTGAGTTCCCTTTCCAATGAGTTTGACCTTCTCTTAGGTAACCTCCACCTCACCTTGACTTTGACTTACAACTTAGCAAGACTTTCTATTTTATAGGACACATTAGGACGCAGGACTCCACCGCATCATAAGTCTCCCCTTCAAGTCTAGTCAAAGGAGGCATAGTCCGACTGACTGGACTGCGATGAGTTGCCATTTGCTTTCCGAGATTACCTTCTAGGCTGAGGTGGCTATATTTCATTGGGACAGCTAGCTGAGTGTTGGTCATTGTGAAGAGAAAACCTCGCATTCCATGATTAGTGCATCATGTCATTGTATTAATGGGTAGCGTGCGATATCCTCTTTGGGCCGCGGGCGCACCTTATTGCATTAAATGCGACGGTATGCGACGAGGTCACTGTTGATGCCACCCCGAATCTGACGGAGGGGGCGCGTTGGCGCCTATTTAATCTTCACATCCGACGACAACGCTTGAATTGTTTCGGGAATTGGTGTGTTGCTTCGTAACTTATCACTGTTGTGCTTTAATAGTGAAGATTGAGTCACGATTACGGTCGTCCAGCTAAGCGATCTGACGGTGGGGAAAATATCTCACCATCCAATGGTTCAGGGAGTCGACGTGACAACTCTACTATGCCGCCGCTGAGGTATATTAGTTAATCAAGGAGCAACGCCGCTTTCATTCGCTTCCTTTTGTCTTCTACGCTTTTGTCTTCGTCTTCTTCTCCACGTCCAGCCACACAGTAAGTTCATTGTTTTTCCCTTACCTCTATCATTTCTTTTCTCTTCCTTCTTATTCCTCTTGCATTTCCACCCCATGCCCGCCGATGACCCCTCAGATAAGTGGTACGAGTCTCATCGGACCCAGTTTACCAGGGGTGCCGCCCTGCATTTCCACCCCATGCCCGTCGATGACCACTCAGATAAGTAGTATGAGTCTCAGCGGACCCAGTTTACCAGGGGTGCCGCCCCACGTCTTCGAGAAACCTTCGGTATTCCTTCTGATCATGAGATTATGATCTCATTGCCGGAGCACCGGCCTCACGAGCCACCCCTAGGATATATTACCTGCTTTCATGGTCAGTTGGCTGGTGGCCTCAAATTTCCTCTCCATCCTTTTTTTCAAAGCTTGTCTTATTATTTTCAAGTTTCTTTGCCCGGTTAGTCCCCAATTTCTACCGTTTGATCTGCAGTGCAGTCATCTTCTTCCAACTGTATCAAATTCCCCTTGACCCTACAACCTTCCACTATCTCTTTTACATCCGGCAGACTGAGCTTGGAGTTTTCTTCTTTGCGGCGAGGTCCCAAAGAACCTTTCTAGGAGAATATCCTTCTTCACACAGAGTGGAAGGACCGCTTCTTCTATATCAAGCCTCCACAACCTTATATTTGGCCGACCTTTTAGTTAGATGATCTTCCCACTCCGCCATTGTTGGGTGACTATAAGTCAGAACAGCGTATTTGGATACAATGGGGATCCTCTCCGGACTGAAATTCAACGTCAGTCTATTGGCGGAGAACGAGGCTTTGCTATACTAGGCGAGGCTAAGGCCGATTGTAACGGGGCTGGGCGGCCCCTTGAGTAAGGCGGTTTTTTGGTTAACTTTTCCCTTTTTAACTAACTTTTTTTTTCTTACAGAATAAGTCATGTATAGCGCATCAATAAGCCAAAATTTGAAATGAGATTTGACTTCCACGGATGACCTCTATGCCCCAGAAGATGCCGCTGAGAGACCTCTAGAATTGCTAGCTTCTCATCCTTCTATGGCGGGCAATTCTATAGCCGTCAAAGTCTCAACTGCTCTGGCTGAAGCCTCGGGATCTTCAATCGAGACTTCCGCTCCCATAGTGCTAGCTCTAACAATGACCGAGACGCCAAGTCCAATCATTGAGTTAACGGAGTCCGACCTAGAAAGAAAGAGCAAAGCTCAAAGCAGCCACCATCTGCCGGTCTTCTCAAATCGGCTCAGGGTAGGAGTTAGAGGTCAGTCCCCGGGACTGGAACCTCAAAGAAATGTTCGCGAGAGTATGAGACCAAGACTTTGAAGAAACCTGACCCTGAGACCCAGGGCTTTGAAGAAATCAACCAACGAAACCGGGGACGTGCAAAAGCCGGTGACCGAGATCGAGACCCGAAAGAAAAAGAAATTGGTTCGGCTCTGGGAGAGGCTGTGTTCTAGCACCACTGCTAGTAAGAAGCTGCCCCCCTGAGGCAAGTGTGAAGGAGAACCTGAGGCGTCCAAGGGCAAGGGCAAGGTCTTAGTGGCTCTTTCAACTACTAGTGAGTATACTGCCCTTTCTTCTGATCGAGCATAATCGACTTCAGGTGGCGCAAGACCTAGTTTTGACTCAACACAGCCATCTCAAGGCCTCAGGACTGAAGAGGAGCCAAGGGGGGACAACCCCTCCCCATCTGAGCAACCCGCGCTTATGAGGATGACATCATGCCACGGATGAGGGCTCTAGAACTGAGCAAGAGTTTGGTTTGGTTCATTCGGGGGGTACATTTTTGTCTTTTAACTTGATGCTTATATAACATTCGTAAATTACCATTTTGATTATGTAGTCTGAAGTGGAAGCAAAGGGAGCGTATTGGGAGCCATCATGCTCAGTTGGGACAAGCGGCTATGGAGAAGTTGATGTTTGTGAAGAATCATGTTGAGACCGAGGCGATAAAATGGATCAATAAAGCCAGGATTTATTCTGATAAGGCTCAAAATCTGGCACATGAGCTAGCTGAGGTCCAGACTACTTTACGTGCTTTGGAGGAATTGGCCAAGAGAACGTAAACTGCAGAGGAGTTGGCCAAACAGGCCTGAGAGGAACTGCTTCAAGCTCAACGGGAACTGGTCGTGGAAATGGGGAAGCTAGCTGCTTCGGGAACCAAACAACTGCAACTCTAAAGTGACCTTCATGGCGAGGTCTTGGCCAAGGAAAGGCTGGAACTACAATTGTCTGAGGCCAAAGAGAACGAGATGAAGATGACCCTTGAATCGGAGACTACTAAAGCTAAGATGGCCTCCGAATTGGAGATGACCAAGGCCAGGATGACTTTTGAATTAGAGATTGTTAAGGCAGAGATGGAGACTGTTAAGATGGAGTTGAACGACTATATAGCTGATGAAGAGAGTCGTCGAGAAGATTAGAAAAAAGCCTTTTTATCCTCCCCGGAGTTTTATGGCTTTTATAGATAAGAGCAGCAACATGCTGAAGTTGGATTTAAGAGCACTCTCCGTCAATGTATCTAGGGGAAGCTGATTCCAAAGGGGGCTGATCTATCATTCTTAAGCCCGCAGAAAGTATGGCATGAGCTAGACAATCTTTTTGTTAATAGACTTTATTTACTTGAAATTCGTCATATTTTACATGTGTCAAGTGTTTATTCTTGTGACTTTCGTCGATATGACTTGTGATATGACTTGAGCCGATGATCTCAAGCCACCAAGTAATGAAAGATAAGGTATTCGCAATTAAACCTGTTGTAAGGCTAAACCTCTAGGGAGAGGCTAGAAATCTAAGAGCTCTAAGTTTGTCGTAAGGCTGAATTATTAGCATAGCACTAGGATTGCAGAGCGAAGAGCGTTAGCGACTGAGATAATAAACTATTAAGTCTAAGATAAATGCATTAAGAATGTAGGTGACTGAGACTGCAGCTGAGATTGAGATAAAAAACTATCCAATATGAGGTCAAGATAGTGAGAGTGTCGGCGACTGAGACTGTAGCTAAGAGGGTCATTAGTGAGTAGGGCTAAGAGGACCATTATCAACCTCCTGAGCCATTGGCAAATGGGGCTAAGAGGGTTGTATATTGATGTATGCATTTCATATAGGATTTTTACCATAGTTTAGTACACATTGTATCCCATATATTGTGCGTATATTCCATGTTTTCTCATATTCATGTTTCATTTTGACACTTTCTAGTTTGGAGAGCTGCTATTATGTATTTTCCTGTAAGGAATTCTAGGGCGCTAAACACGCAAATGCGCAGCGGAAAGCCCTAGATCCTTTGTCACCGGATCCGTGCGA
>JBBUKS010000055.1:5340691-5363226 GCA_038050645.1 Hedychium gardnerianum | reverse complement strand
TTTATTAATAATAGAATATGATACAAAAAGTCCTTAGTCAATCATCACATAATTGACTCTAGGGCTTCTACTAACAATTTCTTCATCCATTGCAGTCCGCCAAGCAGAGTGTTGATAAGTCTCAGAGTAGGAAGTTGGAACTTTTGTAGATGAGAGAGAAATAACAAAAGCGCAAAAAGCAGGACCAAGGTAATTAAACGAGATATGGTTAGACAAAGGATAGGTAGTGCAAGAATGAATATCCTTAAGAAGAGCAATGGACAGATCAATATCGGAGGAGCAATGAGCACCAGGAGTTGCAGGAAGAGGAGGCGTGGGACATGAGACAGATTCTGGCCGAGAACGCCTTGGGAGACGGAGCATTTGTAGTGGGAGACATAGATGGTGTGATTGGTAACGGAGGAGAAGCTGATGTATCCGGTGACTGAGTAAGATGGGGAAAAAGTATGGTTATGACTAAAAAAACGTAACATCAAACAACTGTAACTGTATTTTGTGAGTGGGTCAAGATAATGATATCCTTTTTGTGTACGAGAGTATCCAAGCAAGATGCATTTAATGAAGCGAGGAGACAATTTATCCAAGCCAACAGCAAAATCATGAATAAAACAAACACAACCAAATATGCGAGGTGACATAGAAAAAATAGGTTTGTCAGGATGAAGACATGAGAATGAGATATCCCCATGTAACACACTGGACAACTTCCTATTTATGAGGAAGTTGTGAGAACAACATCACCCCATAAATACTTAAAGACATGTAGGCGACAGAGAAGTGTACGAGCTACGTCTAAATTTGCGTTCAGCAATCCCATTTTGTTGGGAAGTATATGAGTAAGACTTTTGATGAATTATGTCATGAGGATCACAGAATGTAGAAACAGTTTTATGAGTGAACTCAAGTGCATTATCAATACGAAGATTGCGCAAGTCAATATAATATTGGATTTTTATTTCATTATAAAATGATTCTAGTACATTAGGAACCTCACTTCTATTTTTGAGTAGATATCACCATGTCATGCGAGAATAATCATCAATAAAAATTATAAAATATTGAAAGTCTCCTCTAGACTCAACTCTACTAGGTCCCCAAACATCACAATGAATAAGTTCAAAAGCAAAAGAACTATATTTATCAATTCTAGGAGGAAAAGATGTGCGATGATCTTTGCCAAATTCACAGGACTTGTACTGGAAATCACTAGACTGAACATGAACTAAATTTTTAAGAGAAGAAGGATAAGGGTGACCTAGACGACAAACAGTTACTGAGAGTGCACGGGAACATGCAGGTGTAGCAGAATTCAGATAATATAGATCATCATACTCATGTCCTCCACCAATCATCCTCTTCGTTTGCAGGTCCTGAAAAATACAATATGATGGATAAAACGATACAGAACAATTGTGAGTTTTTGTGAGTCGGCTTATGGACAGTAAACTAACAGGAAATTTAGGTACAAAAAGTGTAGGAATGGGTGGACCGACTAGAGGGGGTGAATAACCTGCAAATAGAAATTAATATTCTCTTGTTACAAACTTAGCAAGAACACACACTAGTTAAATAACAAAAATAACATATAAAATAAGAGCGACTCCGAGTTTACTTGATTACAACCTGGGTGGTTGTTAATCCAAGACAAGTAAAAAGCTCCACTATCAAAACTCCTTCGAGCAAGCATCGGAGGTGGAGAAACCTCTTACAGAGTTGAACGTACAAGTTTGTAGAAAACTAGAGCAGTTAAAGCGAGTGTGTTGTATTAAACTAGAGGACCGAGTCTCTATTTATAACAAAATGGTTGAAATGATCGTTTTGCTGACGTAACACCTTTGGGGGCCTCTATCAGGCTGAGTCGTGATCCACAGCCAACGTTCGGCTGAGCTGGCGTATTAGGGGCGCCTCCATTGAGCTGACGTGGACTCTTGCTACTATCTGCTACAACGGCTGTTTTTGGGTGCTTGAGGCGCCTCCATTCAATGGGGGCGCCTTCATTGAA
Source organism: Hedychium gardnerianum (assembly GCA_038050645.1). Lineage (NCBI taxonomy): Eukaryota > Viridiplantae > Streptophyta > Magnoliopsida > Zingiberales > Zingiberaceae > Hedychium > Hedychium gardnerianum. The sequence continues at coordinate 5,361,224 of JBBUKS010000055.1, read as the reverse complement.
TGAGCGCTTGAGGCGCCTCCATTAAATGGGGACGCCTCCATTGATTTGTTACTTGAGGCGCTCCATTTAATGGGGGCGTCTCGAATGATCAACTTCAGCTGTTGACCATTCTTTCTTCCGCTCCTTTGGGTGATAATCCCGTCGTTCGGAGTTGAGCTCATCCGAATCCAATTCCGACCTCTCAAGCAGACTTCCCCCCTGGCTTCTCGTTCCTCAGACCGCGTCCTTCTTGCCTCGTGTCCCTCGGACCGTGTTCTTCTCGCTTCACAGGTGTACTCTTTCGCAGCTCCTCGCCCTCGGATGCACTGAGCCCGTTGACTCGCTTCCCGTGCCATCCTTCTCGCTCGCTGCGTCTTTCGCTCGAACTTCTTGTGTTCCTAAGTTCCTGCACACTTAGACACAAGACATCAAATACACAATATCTAACTTAACTCGATTGATCACATCAAATCTCCCCCGGGTACTTACAATCTCTCCCTTTTTGATGTGCATCAACCCAAGTTAAAGTTAGGGTAAACAAAATATTAATTTATAAAACTTAACTACATGACAAAAATATTATAATTAAGTACAAAAAAATTTGCAATAAAGTACCAGCAATAGTTTTGTAATCTCCTCCTTAACTTAACACGTCTCCCCCTTTGATTACATCAAAAAAATAAAATAAAATAAAATAATAGAGAAAAATCGTGAATTTTTTTTAATTGTTGATGCATACACGAGATAGAAATCTGTATATTTTTATCGCAATTATTTTTTTAAGAAAATAATTTTTAACAATTAAACGGTAAATTTTTCAAAAATAATTTGAAAATTATGTTTAATTTGAGAAAAATATTGAATTTTTTTTTGCTGTCAAGAAAAACCAACCTGATTCTAGAAAAAAAATTTCACGAGTAAAACTATTTTCCTTATAGGGAGAAAATATTTTTCTTTACAGAAATAGAGATTTTCTAAGAAAAATAAATAAAAATAAGATTTGACGTCAAAAAATCTTACATATTTTTCTGAGCATTCAAAATATAACGGTTATCTGCTGAAAAATTAAAGTGTTCAAAAATCAATTTCCGAAAATTTCTAATTTTAAAAATTTCATTTTTCGTTAAAAATTCATTGAAAATCAGGTAACGGTCGAAATTTTTTGAAAATTTTCTTGTTAATAGATAGCATGTTTTTTATCACAGAAAAATATAATTTGAAAAATAATAAAAAAAAAATTTTACGAAGATAATTTTGCAAACAAAATATTAATAATTCAAATAATTTATTTTTTAGCATGCATATAAAGACAATCTAATAAGCTAGAACATATTTTGGAACCCAAAATAAATTTCTACCTACTGGATTTATTAAATATTTTCTTGGAATTTCAAAATTTGAATATTTTTTTATTTGACCCCTATGATTTCTAACATACCAGTTAAGTCATCCAAAATACCTAAAGTTATTTTCTGAGGCATATGAATTTGAACTTGCAAAAACTTTTTCTAATTTTAGTTTTTCGATTCGTTCAGTTAATTTTGAATTTTCAATCTTAAATTTATCACGATCTTATAATAGACATGCATAGTTTTTTTTTGCATTTATATATTTGGTTCATAATTTGCATAATGATCTACTTAGCATTTCGATAGCATCATACATTTTATCGGAGGGTAAGAGTCGTACCTCACTTACCGTGTCGGACTCGTAGGTGGACGCTCCCCCTTCATCGTTGCTCTCTGCTGAGGTGTCTTCACCGTCTGATTCTTGGTAGTGTGTTGTGAGTGCTATTCCGGTATATTGTTCCGACTCGAACTCGGATGACGATGAATCGCTCCACGTTGCTTTGAGGTTGTTGTGCTTGGGCTTTCTTGAGTTTTTGTCCTTTTCTTTTCCTTTGCTTTTTAATCTTGGACAGTTGTCTTTGATATGTCTTTCTTCGTCGCAGTTATAGCACCTTATCTTCCTCTTTCTTCGAAGTAGCTTTGTTGCTTGTTTCTTATCAAAGTTATTAGATTTAAACAACTTTGAAAATTTTCTTACCATGTATGCTTTTTCATTTTCGTTGAGGGATGACTCCGAATCCGGATTATTCTTCTTGGCTTGTAGTGCTAGGTTCTGAGTTGACTTGTCTTCATTCCTTAAGCTTGCACATCTTGATACGTGTAATTCGAACGGAGAAAAAAGTTCTTCAAACGTACTTACCTCTAAATCTTTTGAAATATAGTATGAATCTACTATCAAGATCCATTCCTGGGTTCTTGGAAAAGCATTTAAGGCATACCTTAATGAATCTCTGTTTGTTACCATCTCATTGAGATTGGTGAGGCCCGTTATCAGCTCCTTGAGCTTTGCGAGCAGGTGAGCTATCTTTTCTCCCTTTTCCATTCGGAGGTTGCTTAGTTGGTTTCTGAGGAGATCTCGTCTTGCTAGCTTGGCCTCTGATGTACCTTAAGCTTCAAGAACTTCTCCTAGAGTTCTTTTGTTGATTTGTAAGCATCGATCCGGTTGACTTCTTGAGGCGGTAGTACACCTAGCAGATGGAATTCTGTCTTCCCGTTGGTCACAAAGTCGGTCTGCTGCTTCTTGGTCTAAAGGTACTCTTTGTCTCTTCCGTCCTCATCCTTTGGTGCTTCAAAATCGTATTTAATGGTTAGGAGAATATCGAAATCGGTTTTAAAAAATGCCTCCATTAGTCGCTTCAACAACGTGAACTCTCCCTCGAACTTTGGCGGGTAGATGCTTGATTCGGTCATTCTCCGAGTAGCTTTAGATGGCGGTTAGTCCTTCTAAGGTGGTTGAGCTCTAATACCACTTGTAGGAATGAGTGGACCGGCTAGAGGGAGGTGAATAGCCTGCAAATAGAAATTAATATTCTCTTGCTATAAATTTAGCAAAGACACACACTAATTAAATAATAAAAATAACATATAAAATAAGAGGGACTTCGAGTTTACTTGGCTACAATTTCGGTGGTTGTTAATTCAAGGCAAGTAAAAAGCTCCACTATCAAAACTCCTTCAAGCAAGCGTCGGAGGTGGAGAAACCTCTTACAGAGTTGAACGTACAAGTTTGTAGAAAAGTAGAGCAATTAAAGCGAGTGTTTTGTATTAAACTAGGGGACAGAGAGCCTCTATTTATAGCAAACTGGTTGAAATGACCGTTTTGCTAACGTGACACCTTTGGGGGCGCCCTGAACGAATGGAAGCGCCTCTATCAGGTTGAGTCGTGATCCACAGCCAACGTTAGGCTGATTTGGCGTATTGGAGACGCCTCCATTGATCTGGGGAGCCTCCATTGAGCTGATGTGGACTCCTGCTGTTATCCGCTGCAACGGTTGTTTTTGGACGCTTGAGGCGCCTCCATTCAATGGAGGCGCCTCCATTGAATGAGTGCTTGAGGTGCTTCCATTAAATGGGGGCGTCTCTATTGATTTGGCGCTTGAGGTGCCTCCATTTAATGGGGGTGCGTCGAATGGTAAACTTCAGCTGTTGATCATTCATTCTTTCGCTTCTTTGGGTGATAATCCAGTCATCCGGATTTGAGCTCACCCGAACCCAACTTCAATCTTCTCGAGCAGACTTTCTCCCTGGCTTCTCGTCCTTCGGACCGCGTCCTTCTCGCCTCGCGTCTCTCTTGCCTCACATCCCTCGGACCGCGTCCTTCCCGCTCCACCGGTGTACTCTTCCGCAGCTCCTCGTCCCTCAGATGCACCGAGCCCGTCGACTCGCTTCCCGTGCCATTCTTTTCACTTGCTACATCTTCCGCTCGAACTTATTGTGTTCCTAAGTTCCTACACACTTAGACACAAAACATCAAATACACAGGACTAACTTAATTCGGTTGATCACATCAAAACTCCCCAGGAGTACTTACAAAAAGAACATTATCAAGAGTGATATTTGTAATGGGCTTGACAACACCTATTCTCGTAATCGGAGAATATGTACCATTGGCTAGACGGATAGGAGATAAAGCTAAGAAAACAAAAGAGGAAGAGAGGACAGACTTGTTATCAGTAATATGGGCAGAAATACCAGAATTCAACATCCAAGACTTATCATGAGATATAGTAAACGCACCTGCAAATGATGAGGCAACAGTGGCAGAAGGAATGCTAGCAGAAGAACGAAGCAATTTCTCATAGTCAGTACGAGAAACAGAGATCATATTATCGTTTGGTGATGGTTCGATAGATGCACTGTTAACCCAATCAGGCTTACCAAACTTCACCCAACACTAATCGGAGGCATGGTTGGAACGATCACAGTGAACACATGAACGACCACCCCTGGTGACATCAGATCCACGACCTCGACCACCATTACAGCCCCGAGAGGACCTCCAACCACGAGTAGTCATAGCCGAAGTATCGGAAGATGAGGAATAACCAGCGTCAGAACGGCCCGTAGTCACACGAAGAACTCGAGATAGAGCATTTAATAACGTGGTAATGTTATCACTTGCTAGTAGATTATCCCTAACCTGTCGTAGAGTGGAATCTAAACCAAATAGGAACTTTACAACCAAGAATTCTTCCAACTGATTCTTTCGAGTCTGAGCGTCACAAGAGAGAGGATGGTATATTAGAATTTCATCGGTAACTCCCTTAAGAGTAGAAAAGTAGTTACTAACAGACTGATCGTCTTGGTGAAGAGCGAAGAGTTTTTCATATCATTCGTAAACACGAGAAACATTCTTGTCATTCGAATACATGCCCGTAAGGCATCCCACATCTCTTTGACAATTTCCACGAACATAACATTAGTGCTCACGGATTCCTCCATGTTGTTGAGGAGCCAAGCTATAACAGAACAGTCATCCGAAACCCAATCTAAATATTTCGAATTTTTAAGGTGGTTGGACAGAATATGTTCCTTCTTTTTGTGAGACCCTAGGAATAGTTCAAACGATCGTGACCACAAGAGATAGTTGGTCCCATTCAATTTAATAGTCACAACTAAATTGCATTTAGAATTTGAAGACTTTATCGTAGGAGAAATTCAAGGACATAAAACTGAGTAGTAGTAGATTAAAACAGCGCCGATTGATCCCCTCCTTCGGCGATCCAGCACTTGAGATCCAGCAGCCGGTTGAATCAAGAAATTCCAATTTGCTGCTTACTCCAACTACGTGAGATTCAGTAGATGAGATGAGGCTGAAAGGAGAGGACTAGTAGTGGCGCAGCAACAGGAGGCACAACAATATTAGGGTTTTAGGTAGTGGCGGCAGGAACAAAAAAATAGGTCATAGAAGGATTAACCTTACTTTGATATCATGTAAAAGAGAAAAAAATATATTTTGATTAACCTTTCTATCAAATACATTGGTATTTATATACATAAGACACCCTATAATTACGTATACAATTAAGCTAATTGCAATCAATCATAATTTCTACAAATAAGCTAATCAATCAATCACAATCCCTATAATTAAGCTACTGTATTTCACAGTTTACACCATCATATTACCACTTTCTTGTTTTCTATATTATTGATATAGAAAAATGATCAAACACCTCTAGCAGTTACATAATTACAAATGAATTTCAACATTTCCCCTCGAGTTACTTATTACTAACATGATAGTCCTCTTAATGATTTATTAATAATTTGTTGACTAATCCTTAGAACTGACAGAAATGACAATCACGTTACTTCATATCTTCTCCTTGTTGAACTGACAATTGCTTTGTTCTTTTGTGAATTATTAGATTTGAAGTCATATGCATTGTTACTTGATTGTAAAACTTCATATGCTCTGTAGGGGTGTATCCTATATCTATTACTAGTCTTCAGAATTTACAAAGGAAATAGCAATCTCATTATTTTCTTGAGGAAGTGACAATTGTTTTGTCTATTAGATTTAAGATCATATGCGTTGTGACTTCATTGTCATACTAAAACATTATGGGTGCATTTGGTTTAAGTTATCGTGCATAACCTTGATTATGTGATTATCAAATAATCGCATAACCAAGATTATAGGGAATAAAACATAACCTAATAGTATTTAGTTCAATCCTAGATAATATAATAAAAACTTATTTGTTTGGAGATTTTAGTATATAACCTAGTTTAATATTTACTGGATTATCCTTTGTTCAACCCTCTTAATTATTTCTTGGGATATTTTTATACATATTTTATACTCTAAAATACTTATCCCTATAAAATTTAAATTACACTCCTCTTAATTCAAAATACAATTTATACATATTTTGATCTCTAAAATATTTATCCCTAATAAAATTTAAATTATACTCTTCTTAATTATTTCTCAAAATATTTTTATTATATTTTGATTGATTCTCATTTAGAATGTGGACCATTGTTTTCATTGCAATAAAATGTTATAATAAACAAAAAGATATGAGATCATGTGATCTACTTAAATATTATATTTAAATAAAAAAATAACAACTAGCAAGAATTTAAAGCACATAAGAATCAACACATAAGTTTTTAAACTGCGATTATACAAAATCTTTCAATATTAAAAAAAATATTTATGCATTTCATAAAAACAACAAAGGAAATCAAGACATTCATTAGGGAAGGTTGCATACTTAACAAATTCTCATTATAATGTTATTTCCCGCATTCAAAATTAGTTGGGATCAAGATCCAATTCAAGTGATAGAAAAATGAAAACTTATAAAAAAAAATATAGTGTTGCTAAAGTTGTAATACAATTCAAACTACACCTTCAACAAAATGGAGATTTCCACAATTAAAAAAAATATATAGCATTAGCAATTTCAAGCTAGAATACTCTCTGGCAAATGCTTAAATATCAGTTGTAGAAAAAACAAAGTAGCTGAGCAATACTGGAAAATAAAAAAACTCAAGTTTCACAGAACTACGGCACCAAAGTTCAACCAAAAGATATTCAAAATAACATCAGTCATGTAGACATCAGTGGAAATCTTGTAAATTTTGAACCTATCTGGTGGATATTTCTCTTTGCATCTGCAAATAAAGGTCTCGTAGACGTTAACACCAAAATTAAACATAAATGGTTTTCATTCTGAAGAATAAGAATTCTAAGATCCTATTGTGACATTGTGCAAGCTGCAATAATTTAGTTTAGTTGTTAATCTGCAATCATATTCAACATTAATAGAATTTTCAGAAACTATGATGCATATCAGCCTATCATGTAAAAAGGGCATGAACACGGATATTAGCTTCAACAGAAAAAGAAGGGAAAACAAGGATGCATCGCAAAATAAAGAACAAGCAGTTCCAAGTCAACAAAATAAAGAGAAAAAAAAAACATTTTCAGAAAGTTCCATTAAGCAAATTGGTTTAGTTTAAATGAACCAAATAAGCTATTTTAACCACAGAAGCAGACTGCATAAGCTATGTGCGATTGTTATGCAGACTCCATTTATGTGGCTCAAATGGAAACATGGCTATTAAAACGTGGGAAGGAAAAACAAAACAGCCTATAGCAACTCACCAAGAAAGGAGACTAAGACACTGAATTCCACCTAAACCCCCAAATACCAATTGATTGACAAAAGTTCTCAACAAAATTCCAAGTTCATATGCTAAATTTCAAGTTACAAGTTTAGAGACTAAGCCCCCTAAAATAAGTTGAACAGATCAGATTCTAAGATCAACTTAAATAACCTATTGCCTACAAGGTAGGGGAAATAGTTACAAAAAGAAGTGAGCAATAGACTGTTTGACGCAATGCAATTTTTCTGGATCCTTTCACATGTAAAAACTTACCTCTTCGATCGATACAAAGCGGACGCAGGCATGACTGTTTGATGTAGAACTAGGAGATCAACACATAGAAGATAAGGGTGTCGCCGCCGAATGAAGAATCCGGGGATAGGAAGGAGGTGAGAGAAAACTTAGAAAAGTGACGATCATCGGAGTATTCTCGTGAGCGGCATTGTAAATAAGAGAAGACCAAAAAGACGACTTCATATCAAGTAAATTAGGTTAGAAAACACACCTCTCCTTCCTCCTATGATCTTAGATGTTTCAGAGTTAGACTGCAAGAGCTGCAAGTAGAAGAGAGGATGAGGGGATGCACGTACTATGAGCTTCACCAGAGATTATACAACCCTGGAAACTGGTCGGCTCGACGTTAATGCAAACGGAGGGAAGAGGTGTTGGCGGAGGAAAGCGGAGGAGTAGACGATAGCGGAGGGAGAAGCGGCGGAGGGAGAAAGAGAACCGGAGAAGCGTCGTGTTCGATTTTCTAAACCCTAGGCTTTTGGTTATATTTCGGGCGGATTGACATTTGATAAATTTTTAGGGATTTTTTTGTCCGAAAGGGAAAAAAATCAGAGGATAATTTTGTTTTTTTTTGTTAACTTCGGAATCACACAAAACCTCACTCTTCTGAGGTAATCAGATCCCAGGTTTATGCTCCCACTTGCTGATGTGGCGGGCATGCTCCATTACTTGGGAATCACCCATTACTTGATCCAAACAAGATTAACTGACATCTTAGATAGATAATCAAGGTTATCAATAATAACCTTGAACCAAACACACCCTATATGTCATAGTTTAATACTTTGCCTCTGCGTTTGATTTTACAACTAGTCGTTAGAATTAACAAAGGAACTAACAATCTCATTATCGTCTTTTTCTTGATGAATTGACAATTGTTTTGTCTATTGGATTTAAGGTCATATGCTTTGTCACTTGATTGTCATATTAAAACTTTATGTCATAGCTTAATACTTTGCTTCTGTACTTTTTTTTTTTGATGAAAGATAAATATGTATATTATCAAAATGCACAAAACATACAAGTAACAAAGGATCCTTGCTCATGTTTGATGAAGTATCATATTTGAGTAGGCATCCAAGATATGATGTACATGTGCTATCATGAGTATCAGTTCTCCATCTAAGTGATCACTTTCAACCAAACAAACATGCTGCGGCCTCCTGCTTGTCATGGATGATAAGGCGTCGGGCCGCCCTTTGTCTCTATGTCCTCTGGTCGCCTCTTGTACCCATAGCTGCCACCAGTATGTAGTCGTCTCTAGTGCCACCCATAGTCACCAAGTCGGTCTAACAGGTGTCCGATCAGCTAGTGCAGGTACTCTCTTGAGTCTCGTCCGCCTCCACACTCTTGTCAGTCCATCATCCATCCTTATACCCCCCACCTCCTCCAGGCTCCAAAGCTGTGGTAGAGTTGAGTGGTGTCTCAATATGCATGTGTCTCTGGAGTGAATGACTCCCAACCTCTGATAGAGTTCCTTGCCAGTCAGCCATGCAATATCATATTGACGTGGCAAGGTGACGTCGCATATAAAGCCGGGGGTCCTCTTGCCTGCATGTGGTAAGAAGTGTCTCATCCTCCATCAGCAAGTGGACATCTCCTGCCATCTCCGTAGCCTCAACCTCTTTAACCCTCCTCCCCCACTACTACCTGATCTGTGTGCGCCTAAGGGGCTTGAGCACTTGATTTTACAATTAGTCATTAGAATTGACAAAGGAATTAACAATCTCATTATCGTCTTTTTTCTTGATGAATTGACAATTGTTTTGTCTATTGAATTAAGGCCATATGTGTTGTCAGTTAATTGTCATACTAAAACTTTATATGTCATAGCTTAATACTCTATCTCTGCACTTTATTTTACAATTAGTCGTTAGAATTGACAAAGGAACTAACAATCTCATTACTGTCTTTTTTCTTGATGAATTGACAATTGTTTTGTCAATTGGATTTAAGATCATATGCGTTATCACTTGATTGTCATACTAAAACTTTATGTCATAGCTTAATACACTGCCTCAGCACTTGATTTTACAATTAGTAGTTAGAATTGACAAAGGAATTAACAATCTCATTACCATCTTTTTCTTGATGAATTGACAATTGCTTTGTCTATTGGATTTAAGGTCATATGCGTTGTCACTTGATTGCCATACTAAAACTTTATATGTCATAGCTTAATACTTTGCCTTTGCACTTGATTTTATGTTTACTTTTCATTTTTATTTCAGGGACCAATGGTCAATCTAAATATGGGTTAAGCTTGCTAGAATGAAGGGGTGAATATATATAACCTATAAATTAAAATTTTCAAGCGAGACAAACTCAACTCAACAGAAATCACCCCTCAGTCCTTTTTTAGATATAACCTTAGATGCACTAAGCTCCCTAAGCTTGCTCTAACATGTCATACTTCTCTGCTTGTTTATTAAGTTTACCTCACTGTAGGTTATTAGTCATCAGATCAACAACTACTCCATGCTCCTCTTCTTATTGTCCATCTTGATAGGCCTTTGATCCCTCAAATGCCCAAAGTTCTTCAAACTTGTTCTCTGTGTTCCTTGATTTCTCATCCAAGTTCATTTTGTTATGAAGCTCTAAGCTTATCAAGCACAAATCAACCAAACAACTCAATTCAGTTGAATCACCATCTGTTTTGAGCTCCGTGGGCATCCTGCTAAAGCCTTACACAAAATATTATATATTAGATACATAGGTCAAACATAACTTAAATTTTTATTAGATACATAAACATAACTTACTCAAACTCGATTATGGGAAAGAAATCAGGGCTAGAGGGAGGGGGGCTTGAATAGCCTATCGATTAACTTTTACAATAGGTTAGTATGCAATAATAAAGAAGTAACAAAACACAAATATGAAAGTAAGCAAAAAACAGAGAATGCAAACAAGAGAATTTTTATGTGATGTGAAACGCCCAACCCGCTCCTCCATGGTCTATAGCCCATCAGTGAGTCACTCCATGAAATTCTCTAACTTTATCTTTTTAGAATATCTATAGGAGGCGGAGAAAACGCCTATAAACTCCTTACAAATAAAACTTTAATCATAAGAGGAGTTACATCAAGGCAAGAGAAATTGAGCAAAAGTTAAGAGTATGAGCAAAGTATTAATACTTTGATTTAGTATTTTTGTAGTTCCTTAACCTCTATTTATAGCCCTTGATCAAGCCTTCATTCAGCCTTCATAATATCTTTTCTACTAGTTCAGCCGACTGTTTCATGCTTCCACATAACAATTTTATTGGTCACTTCAGTTGATTGATCTCGCTAAAGCTTTCAGCATAGCATTGGTGTAACATATTAATTGTTCCATTGCAACCATATAACTATTTCATCAGTCGACTCAATCTTTCATCAGTCAGGTGTTCTTGTAGAAGTTTCGTGATCATTAATTCATCAAACGGATCAATGCATGGAGTTTAATGTGGTTCAGCAATCCTCCCTTGGACTCCTACTCAACGACTATGATTTTTAAGGCGGATCACTCCTTGAAAACACCTTTAGTTTTTCTCCTTCTTGACCAGCAACTTTATTTGGAGAAACCTCCTTACAATGTCTCTTACAAGAATAAGACCTTAAGCACAAAGAGATTTGTGAGCTTTAGAGAGAAAAAAAGAGAGTTGAAGTACAAGGTAAGAATTATTTTTGACTACAAGGTAAGAATCACGAAGCAATTGCTAATTTGATTACTTTAAAGCACTAGAACACTTAAAAATGCACCTTGCAATCTAGAGAATTTACTCTCACAATTATGTGGTATTCTTATTAATCCAAGTGTAAATTTGATTTTAAAAACTAAAAAGAAAATAAATTAATTTTAGAAAGTTGTGATATTTGGCAATCTACGGGTGCATTTAGGGTTCAAAGTTTTTCAAAATCATGCATCATACTTTATATTCTACTAAAAAGTATACTTTTTTATATATAAAAAATATTCTTTCCCTTATTACAATCCCAAATTAAAGTAAAATTAACTTTTCTTACTTAACTAAATCAAACGTAAAAAATTAAAAAAATACAAATTTAATTATTTCATTGAGCCCTTTCATGAAAAGTCATTAATGACTTTTAAAAACTCTTATTTATGTTAAATTAACATTGTTGTGCTCCTAATAACCTCTTGAATATAATTTTTTAAAAGAATAATTAAGTTTTTAAAGTTAATTAATGAGTTTTAACTTAAAGTTATTAATGACCTTAAAATATTTAGATTTATTTTAAATTTGTGTTGCACTTATGGTGGTCCTGTGAATCTATTTGCGCTCTTATTTTCAAATTTGGAGTTTTAATAAAGACATAAAAATCTAAAAATTACAAGACAATGTTAATAAAAAAAAACTTTTTTTCTTATTTTTTTTAGTGATAGAGTTCGGGTAAACCCAATCGTGTCATTGACCTATCTGGGCCAATACGTTAGCTGATGCCCTCCATAATAACAAGGGCCTACCAAGCACCGATCTCACCTACTCGCACGACCACATTAATTCCTAGGCAATGAAGAATCTTAATCGAGCGGGTCGTCTCTGATCTCAACCTCCAACGGTCCCTGATGCGAAACCAACCCCGTTGTTTGTTTGGAAAGCGACATTAGGCTAACGGTTAAACAGTGCCATAAGTTCGGCCTAATGGTTGTCGGTCCTAGCGCAACGTCCCACTCGTGTGGCTAGCCAGTGGGTGACGCTTCACTCATAAGGCCGCCCACTTGGCTCGCCTAGGGTTCATGTGATGGTTTATGTGGGGGCCTTTCACCTCTGTGGCTATATAAGGTTCTGCGAAGGTGAGGGGAAGGTATGGTTTTCTTCACTCGTGCGAAGACTACGCCTCTTCGTCTTTTTAAGTTCTTTCGCTCTCTCGCGGACGCATGCGAGCTTCACACCTCAACTCATCGTTGACATGATCGTTGGAGGGGTCACGCCGGCAACGCCAACCCGAACTAACGAGCTTTGATTCGCAAGACACCAGGAGTAAACCCATCAGAGAACCAATACCACCACAATTTCGAAGGAAGAGGGAGAGGAAGAACCCGAGTGGGTGGAAAAGGACATCATCATTTAGTTTTCTATTTTTAATAGTTAATTACAAGAGAAAAAAATGAAATAAAAAAAAATCATCTTGGAGTTGTTTTGCTTTGATGAAAATAACTTAAAAAAAATGATAAATTCAATTAGTCTGACTAATCTTGGAGGTGACTGATTGGGTCCTATAAAATTTTTTTACCGATCACCAGGATAAATTGGGAAGCAATAATGGAGGTTCATCCAAATGATCAGCATTCTTAGGCCAATTTTTCACTAGAGAAAAAAAATACTCTGTAATATGTCATAGTTGAGAATCGAACCTTAGATTCCTTTATTATCTATTAAAGAATTTAATCATTGCCCAGGAGTAATGAAAGCAACTCTAAGTAACTCTAAAGGTGGAAAATCAAGTGATTTAGTTTAATAAGTTTCGTCTCTTCTCTCAAGTTTCATCATACCCAAGGTGGCAAAAAGGCTAAATGCTCGTCTCCAGTGTTCTCGTCAGTCCGTTCCAAGACCAACACGAAGGAGGTAAATCACGAGGGCTAGTCTAGCTAGCCCGAACAGTGATCAGTGCATGAGAGAGGGCGACAGAAACCTGACTATTAGCCAGGATTTGATCCTCAGACTTTATGATGGTAACATTTCATGCACTAGCCATCGATCTATCCCGTGGAGACAAGTTTCATTATACCCAAAAACTTTTAACTCAAGGTTCTAATTAGCCGAGAGAAATTATTCAAAAAATTGAGATTTTGTTTTTACTTTTAGTACAATATCATATTTAGATGAGACATTTCTTTGTGGCAAAAGACGAAACGCTCGCCCCAGCGCCCCCCGCCAATAGATGAGACATTTCTAATTCATTCTACGATTGCACTAATAACTTATTTCCACTCTCTTGATGATCAGGTATATGGTAACGTTTCAAAATTCTAAAAGCATTGAAGTCATCAATAAAATTTTGCCAAAACTCATTGATATAGAATTAGAAAAATCATATTTGCCTCTTGAGATAATGATATAATAGTTAGATCTTTCAATAAATAATCAAGAGATTTAAAATTCAAATTTGGATATCATTTGGCATATTGTAGGAATTTTTTCTTTCAATAAAAAGTAGGTCTAAGAATATTGATCATTTGGATGAGCCTCCATTAGTATTTTTCGATTTAATCTAGTGGCGGGTGGAATAGGGTTGGATCGATCATTTTTAAAATTAATCAATTCAAAAAATTAAATATATGAATTATTAAAAAAAAAATTCATATTTGATACAAATCTAATCTAATAAATCTCTCTCACTCCTTTGAGTTTCATTGCGGCTCAAAACTTTTGACTTAGAACTTATTGATACGAAGAAATTATTTAAAAAATTAATTTTCTTTACTTTAAACATAATATCATATTGAAATTTAAACACTTTTGATTGGGATAATATCAATAAATTTTTTACAATCCCTTAATCTTATACATGCTAAAGTTTTAGGATTTAAAAAATATTTAAATCTTCATTTCAATAAATTTTTTACATCTTATACATGCTAAAGTTTAAGGATTTAAAAAATATTTAAATAGTCAATGAGTTTTGGTCATTGATAAAGGTTAAAAAAACTAAAATTTTAAAACATTTTTTACAGACAGATGGGGGTCATGAGTGAAGACTTTTTAATACACTGAGATTCAAGAGAGTAAAAGAAATTTATTAAATTTGGTTTGAATTAAATCTGACTTGTTTTTAAATTGCTTTTAAAATCCTAAAATTTTAGCACAGTTAAAATTAAGAGAATAAAGTGAATATGTGGTTTAAATGCTTTTAAAATCCTAAAATTTTAGCATATTAGAATTAGGAGAATAAAGTGAATATGTGGTGTATAGATTTAGATATGACATTGTATTAAAAAGTAAAAGAAGACTAAATTTTTTAAATGGTTTTTCAAGACTAATAATGGTCATAAGTCAAGCATTTTTAGACATTATGAGACCCAAAAGAATGAAAAGAAATTATAAAATCAATTTTTTCTTTTATCTTCCATTTTAGAATTGCTTTGATTAAAGCAACTTCAAATTAAAGTTACCTGGAGTAATTCAAGTCTTTAAATCAATTAATTTTAAAGATAATTAATTTAATTTTTCATCCAATTGGTCAATATTTTTAAAATTGTCATCTCACTAGAAATTTTTATTTTATAATATATCATAATTAAAATTTGATTTTTAAATATCTAATTAATTATTTAAAAAATCTAATCACTGTACCATCCAGGTCAAAAAAGCAAATAAGAAAATTGGGTATGCTTTGAACTTTAAGGCGGAGCTGCTCCAAGGTTGAGCTATTTTAATCACAGCAACTACACCTTAAATTATCTTGGTTGAACAAGTTTTAAATGATTTTTTATTTTTTATACTTTTATTTTATTTTTCTCTTATAATTAACTATTAAAAATAAAAATAGATTTTTAAAATTTTGTTATTAACATTCTCTTGTAATTTTTAAATATTCATTAAGATTCTAAATTTAAAAATAATAATATAGATAAATTTAATAGACCATTATGAATGTAATCATATAAATTTAAAATAGTATTCTCAGGATGGATATTTGGTTAGCGTATGATGTATTATCATCGTGAAAATTTATGAGTTAATTTGTTTTTAATAGTAATTGGTCATTGTTCGAACTAGTAGTCATTCGTAATTTATTTCTTTCGTGTTGGTCTTGAAATACATTGGTGGGGATAAGTATTTCGCCTTTTGTTATGTATAAATTTAAAATATTTTTTTTAAAAATAAAAAATATTAATTATGATTATGATTATATATATATATATTATTATTTTTGTTCGGCGACTCCCGAGACACAAGAAGAGGCAAGGCCGCCCCTTCGTCTCCCGCCCTCTCTCTCTCATTCTCAACTCCCGCTTCACATTGGTTTTGTCGTCTTCTCCTCCGCTGCCTCGCACCACGCATCCCCTCCCTCCTTCTGCTTGTCAAGGACAGCCACTTCTTCCTCGTGCCAGCCTTCGCAGTGTTACATATAAATAAACTCAACGTAGCTTAATTCCCTCCCAACTTGTCCTTCCCTTCCCAACGGAACTACTTACTACCTCTCATCATGGCCGCCTTCGTCGACAACCGGCAATATAGCCGACTCGACCAGCCCAACGGCCACGCCAAGCACTACCCCGATTTGCCCACCTTAATTATTTCACCTCCCTTCATCCCTCCTCTTCCCCTTGATCACCGGCCCTCCGCCGCCGAGGAAGAGGACACTGGCGACGATGACGAGGAGGAGATCGTCGACTGGAAGAAGCTCTATGACACGGCTTCCCACTTCGAGCTGGAGCCCTCCGCGCGCGACGCCCGCGACGAAGGCACCTCCGACGGCTGGATCCAGCGCAACCCCTCCCTGATCCGCCTCACCGGCAAGCACCCCTTCAACTGCGAGCCACCGCTGGCGCGCCTCATGCATCACGGCTTCATCACCCCCGTCCCGCTCCACTACGTCCGCAACCACGGTGCCGTGCCCCGTGCCGACTTGGCCACCTGGACCGTCGAGGTCACCGGCCTCGTCAGACGCCCTCTGTCTCTCAACGTGGACGACCTCATCCGAGCCTTCGCGCCCGTCGAGATCCCCGTCACGCTCGTGTGCGCCGGCAACCGGCGAAAGGAGCAGAACATGGTCCGACAGACCATCGGATTCAACTGGGGCCCTGCCGCCGTGTCCACCACCGTTTGGCGCGGCGCGAGCCTCCGCGATGTGCTCCGTCGAGCCGGCGTCATGGGCCGCAAGGACGGTGCGCTATTCGTCTGCTTCGAGGGCGCCGAGGACCTTCCCGGCGGGGGCGGCGGCGACTCCAAGTACGGCACGTGCCTCCGGCGGGAGGTGGCGATGGACCCCTCGCGCGATGTCATGCTCGCCTACATGCAGAACGGCGAGCCGCTGACGCCGGACCATGGTTTCCCCGTCCGCGTCATCATCCCTGGCTTCATCGGCGGCCGCATGGTCAAATGGCTCAAGCGCATCATCGTCACCCCGCACGAGTCCGACAGCTATTACCATTTCAAGGACAACCGCGTCCTCCCTCCCCACGTCGACTCCGAGCTAGCCAACGCTGAAGGTGCGCTCCGCCCGCCATTTACGATCTCTCTGTCTCGCTCACTCCATCTCGCACATTTGTTGTTCGACGAAATGACTGAGTCGATCGGCCTGTGCAGCTTGGTGGTACAAGCCGGAATACATCATTAACGAACTGAACGTCAACTCGGTGATCACGACGCCAGGCCACGACGAGATATTCCCTATCAACGCCTTCACGACGCAGAGGGAGTATACCATGAGAGGTTACGCCTACTCCGGTGAGCTCTGGCCGACTGTTATTTTTCCGATGATCCTATCCTCTGCTATAATTAACAAAAAGGGGGCTAATTAATTACCGCTCTCTGTCGATCGAACAGGCGGCGGAAGAAAGGTGACGCGAGTGGAGGTGACGCTGGACGGCGGCGACACCTGGCTCGTGTGCTCTCTCGACCACCCCGAGAAGCCCAACAAGTATGGCAAATATTGGTGCTGGTGCTTCTGGTCGCTGGAGGTCGAAGTCCTGCCGCTGCTGAGCGCCAAGGAGATTGCCGTCCGAGCATGGGACGAATCCCACAATACCCAGCCGGAGAAGCTAAATTGGAACCTCATGGTATCTATACCCATCGATCGCCTCAATTCAACCTCATGGCAATCTAATTCCGATGGTTAATTAATCGGCCAATATCGTGACGGCGATCGATGATGCAGGGGATGATGAACAATTGCTGGTTCAGGGTGAAGGTGAAGGTGTGTCGGCCTCACAAGGGCGAGATCGGGTTGATGTTCGAGCACCCAACGCAGCCCGGGAACCAATCCGGTGGGTGGATGGTGCGGCAGAAGCACATGGCGACGGCGGAGGCGCCGGCGCAGAAGCTGAAGAAGAGCACCTCCACCCCCTTCATGAACACCGCCGCCGACCACTACACCATGTCCCAGGTCCGCAAGCACGCATCGCGCGACTCCGCATGGATCGTCGTCCATGGCCAAGTCTACGACTGCACGGCCTTCATCAAGGACCACCCCGGCGGCTCCGATAGCATCCTTGTCAACGCCGGCACCGACTGCACCGAGGAGTTCGATGCCATCCACTCCGACAATGCCAAAGCGCTCCTCGACACCTACCGCATCGGCGAGCTCATCTCCTCTGGCTACGTCTCCGACGCTTCCGTCCACGGCGCGTCCGACCTCTCTCACCTGGCTACCATCCTCGAGGCCGTGCACGTGCCGGTGCCGGTTGCTCTGGCTAACCCCCGCCAGAAGGTACAGTGCACGCTCGTCTCCAAGAAGTCCATCTCCCACGACGTCCGACTATTCCGCTTCGCGCTCCCCTCGGCCGACCAATCGCTGGGCCTTCCCGTCGGGAAGCACATCTTCCTCTGCGCCACCATCGACGGCAAGCTCTGCATGCGCGCCTACACACCGACGAGTCCAGTGGACGTGGTCGGCCACTTCGAGCTACTCATCAAGGTCTACTTCAAGGGCGAGCACCCCAAATTCCCTAACGGCGGTCTCATGTCGCAGCATTTGGATTCCCTGCTCATCGGCTCCGTCTTGGACATCAAAGGCCCGCTCGGCCACATCAATTATACCGGCTGCGGCAACTTCCTGATAGAAGGAAGCAAGAAGAGGTTTGCGCGGCGGCTGGCGATGATCGCCGGTGGAACGGGGATCACGCCGATGTACCAAGTGATCCAGGCGGTTCTGCAGGACCCGGAGGACCTGACGGAGATGCACCTGGTGTACGCCAATCGGTCGGAGGATGACATATTGCTGCAGGAGGAGCTGGACGGGTGGGCGAGCCGGCGGCCGGAGCAGTTCAAGGTGTGGTACGTAATCGACCAGTCCAAGCGAGAGGGGTGGCGGTACAGCACGGGATTTATTACGGAAAGCATCCTGAGGGAGCATATTCCGGTGGGTGGCAGCGACGACACGCTCGTGCTCGCTTGCGGCCCGCCGCCGATGATCCAATTCGCGATTATGCCCAACTTGGAGAAGATGAAGTATGATACGACCAATTCTCTACTACTATTTTGAGTAATGAACAATTTGGTACATAATTCTCTTAATTTTTAAAAATATAGAAATTCAAAGAGATTCTACTTGAATCTAAATCAATTGCAATAAATTAAAGGAGCTAGCTTTCATTTTTTAAAAAATATTAAAAGGGAGTCCTTTTATTTTTTATTTTAATATTATTGTAGACGGTAATAACTTTTATAATACAAAATAAATTTGTTTAACTTATTAAAATTATTATATACTGAGCAGTATTATATTTAAATATTTTTTAATATTAATTTGGATGATTATAGAGAATTTTAAAATTTTGATATAATTTGAATCTCACTAATTAAATACATGCCAAATTAAGTTCTTCAATAAATTGAGGGGTGATGTGTCGCATATGTATTTTTTTTTAATTTTTTAAACTTAAATATTAAATTTTAAATTCAGTAATACTTATAAGTTATGTTCGGGAATAATATATATATGTATATATGGGATATGCTGACATGGCAGGAGGGGGCAATCCTGCCACGTCGATGCCGCTTGGGCGTGCATGCGGGTATATATATATATATACATAGGTGATTGAGGGCACGTGGGACGCTCGAAAATATTTCGGACATCCCGCGTGCACTCAATCACTCACAATGAGTATGTACTGTGGATGTGCGGGATATCAATCTCGTATATATAGAGATATTATATTGCACATCTTATGGTGCACATTCTGTGAGCATTTAGTATAATTTTTTTAAAACTTAAATACTATAAACTAAATCTTAAATTCTAAAAAAAATATATATAAAAAATTTACACTTAATGTTCCCGAGATGTGCATCATAAGATGTTAGGTGCTCACGGGATGCTCACATATATATATATATATATATAAAACAAAATTTTAACCCTTAAATTTTAAAGATAAATTATCCTAGAGCAAAAAAATTTTAAAAAAATACATAAGTGTGCACCCTAGATTCATAGGATAATATTTATTTATATATATATATATATATCCGTTCCGTGAGTGATATGAGTGATACTTATAGAATTCAGACGCTTGAATTTATCTAGGCATCTAGATCATTTTTTAAGCAACCGATTATGCAAATAAAATTTTACCTTTAGAATTTAGGGGTTGAGTTAAATATTAAGCATATAAAAATTTTTAAATCTAAAAAATTTCAAATTTTTTTTAGATATGCACAAGATGTGTAGGATGAGATGTGCAGAATATCAAAATTATATATATATATAGGGCTTTGATAGCCTACACACCTTATCTTGCACAACTATGTGCACCTGCTGAGGTGGCATAATCCTGATCACTGATTATATCACACATTTTTTTATCAATGATGTGCAGATGACCACCTCAGCAGGTGCCCATGGTTGTGCAGGCTAACAAAACACTCTCTCTCTCTTTATATATATATATATCGTGAGTGATATGGGCGATACTTATAGAATTCAGACGCTTGAATTTATCTAGGCATCTGGATCATTTTTTTAAGCAACCGATTATGCAAATGAAATTTTACCTTTAGGGTTTAGTGGTTGAGTTATAATATTAAGCACACAAAATTTTTTAAATCTATTTTTTTTTTTTAGATATGCACAAGATGTGTAGGATGAGATGTGCAGAATATCAAAATTATATAT
>JBBUKS010000055.1:5290037-5301542 GCA_038050645.1 Hedychium gardnerianum | reverse complement strand
AGTTCCTCGACGACGACAACCACCTCAAGTGCAAATATCAACTCGTGTACCTACAGACGAGAGCATCGTCCAGCCTGCACCGGCTCTGCCTCTATGACTCGGCCGCCAGAGAGTGGATCGTCGACGACCGGCAAGTCGACTTGGGATCTCCCTTCCTAAACCTGAACAACCTCGTGGTGTTTGAGGGTTCCGTCTTCGTCGCCTCCATCTGCTATTTGCCCTACAAGGCCTCTCCTCCTCCCTACGTCGCCGCCATCGACACCTCCACGAGGCACGTCGACTTCTTTCCGGCGCCCGACTCCATCGCGCCGGAAAACAAGATCATCTTGGCAGTCTGGGAGGAGGCAAGGGAGCGATCATGGCTGTGCCTGGTGCAGTACAATAAATGCTCCCATAAATTCACTCTTTGGAGGTGGTCAATGGGGTCGATGTGGGTCAAGTTCCATGAGGCGGCCGTCGATCGCCGGCGATGTGGGAAAAAAGTGTACGGTTTCAACCTCTGCAACGGTGGAACGATGAACGGAATGCTTCTATTTTTCAACGGTGAAGATCAAGCATATGCCTACTCCTTCAAGTGGCAACAGTTTACGCAGTTGGAGAGCCAGACTAGAGATCATTTCCGCCGGTTCATCGCCTACACAAATTCTCTTCAGCCCTGCTATTAATGCTAATTAAAGTGATTAGAATAGGCTTCACTAATGTGATGAAATAAATATGAAGATTAGAATTCGAATTCAACTCCAACGACCTGTTTACTCGCATAGTGGATCATATAAAGATGGAATACACATCAGTTGAAGCCTCTTTAATTATTTACTTATTTAAAAAAAGTACAGACAGACCATCCGTAGATGAAATTTGATACAATTGAACACATCCATCCTTCTCATCCACCCAAAATGGGATTGAACATTTTCACCCGTTTTTGCTTCGACTGTGTCCAGGTTATTCGACAACTAACAATGAGGTGAATGAAGTTGTGGGACGAGACGTGAGATCTAGAGCATCGTGGACGACCGCTGCCTTGCGGCGAGCTCTCATCATAAGGCGACGGGCAAGGTAGCTTCGTCATTATATGTTCAACTTCAAATTTATCCGATCAAAATCATCCAAAGTAATCTAAATTTTTTTTTATATGTATTTTATTGGGTTTGTACTTTAAAATTTATTTATTTTTATCATTATATTGATTTTCTTATTTTTCTCATGTTAATTAATCTAAAATTAGTGGCTAAGTTAAATTATTTTTGGAAATATATATATATATATATATATATATATATAAATTATTTAAAAAATGTTTACTTATTAACCTTTTGATAAAGGAAGTCCTTGATATTTATGGGGAGAATAATTATGGGAAAACAATAGATTCTAATTTTAATATCTTTACCAATATATATTTTTAAATAATAAGTCTTCATATATTGAGATAGAGGGCAGCTACTCCAAAATTATATAAGTACATTTTATTAAATATAATAGAAAATATGAAAAAAAGATAATGTTTAAGGGTATTTAGAAGTTTTTTTATATTAATTAAATATTTATTAATAAATATATATTTTTACTAAAATGTCTTAAAGTAGTTATTTTATTTAAAACGGTATTTTGATATTTTTACCCTTATTGATAAAATAAATTATTCTCTCCTCTTTCTCATTATCTGATCATTGGCTCTTATCGATCATAACCCAATTGCCCCTTGGCTCAAGTATAGTTTAATTCTAACCTAAATAGAATCAGCACGAGCACAACCTAATTTGAGCCAAGTTATGCTTGCCTAATTTAGTAGTTTTTGGGCGAAGGACTTCACTTATTTTGGGACACAATTAATTGATATTTCTATCTATTTGTACGATCAGTAAAATAAATATATCATGTGTAAAAAAGGGTTAGTCTTCAAGATCTCTCTATATTCGATATAGTATTAGATCATAATAGATGCCCAAAGATCGATATACAAGTACTTGCACATTTATAAAAAAATTCTCAATATCCAATTCCTCTTCTCCAAAAATACTATGATTCTTATCATCCACACATGATGTATCATGAATGTCATTGATGCGAAGATAAGTACAGGGTTCACGTGACAGACCCTTGATTGGGTCAATATAGAAGCCACGTAGAACAATGTCGGATTTAGTCAACATGGGAGGCGCATGGCGGGGTCTTATCTTCCGACTTTTCGAGTCCCGATAGCCTGACTGTTGACTTCCCAAGTCCCGATTTGCTAAGTTCTCAACTTTGAGCCGATCTGACTTCCAGATCAGGCGAGTTCCAAGTAGGTCAGATCTCGCCAACTCGCTGAGCCCTCCAACTTCTTGACTTGTCGTGCACTCTAACTTCTTGACCTCTCGACTTCACTCATGTGAAGGTACACGATGAGCAAAGGGACTCGACAAGTGAAGGGACATGGAAATTATTTCAATACTCTTTAATGGGATGCATCCTTTGATCTTATCTCCAAGAGATATGTCCCTTAAAATTCTCATGTATCCCATGTTCTCCAAGGGGAGAGAGGTTCTAGGAGAATCTAATCATGATTAATCAGGTCAGGTAACATCGAACCTGGAGTGACCGGCTCGACTCCATGAAAGTTTTTCATCGGCCACCAAGGTAAATTGGAAAGCGCTAATGGAGGCTCATCCAAATGACCAACATTCTTAGACCCGCTTCTCACTGTAGAGAAAAATTTCCTACAGTGTGCCACAGCCGAGAGTATCTAATCATGATCATCCTATCTCATGTTATCTACTTTACCTATCACAAAATCTGGCAATTATTCATCATGTCAGGTTCTTGCAAATTTTAACCTACTCCTGTCACAAAATCTACTTACTCCAAAGGTAATCAACTCCCGCTTATATAATTCTTTCTCAATAAATTTGCACTACTTGCTTTCTCAACGACCACAAAGCCTTCTCCTCGATTATGAGTGATGTGATGTGTTGTGATCTCTTTGAGGTCTGCATCCCGCAATTTCTGTAAGCTCTATCTATGGCGACCATGATTCATATTGTAGTAATGATCCAAGGGAAGTTCCTCAACTTCCTCAGGCAGGAGGAGGAAAAGTCGCAGTCGATGACCTTTCTTGGCGGCTTCAGTTGGAATCCGAACCATTCTTTCCCCCGACATCACCTGTAGGTCCCTACGTGATGGCATCTACCTCCGTTCCCACATCGCCAGCACCGGCTACGCCCCTTCCCTCTTCCTTCAAAACTTGTTCATCAACCTCCTCTCTAAGTGAGTCGCCATTGAGATGGCTCGACAGGTGTTCGACGAAATGCCTCATAGGAGCATCATGCCCTGGAATGCTCTTCCTTGAGGCTACTTGTCCAATGGTTTCATCCTTGATGTGCTCCTCCTCGTCTCAGGTATGGATGACACTGAGCAGAGCCCCAACCGCCTCACTTGACTGATGTTTGAGCGTAAGTATTGAATTTTATCATGTTCTATCAGTCAACAACAGTAAACTTCATCTTCTTTTAGGTTTCCAACAGCGAGAGCTTCTTTTTCTCATTTCCAACATAAGATTCAACCAACAACAACCCCTTTTCTTGATTTGTTCAATTTTTCCAGCAACAGGAGTAGCTTAAAAGGAAGTTGCAAGGTATATTTTGATTTTTTAAAAAAATCGATTTGTAGTTAGAATGATTATTTAGATCGGAATAGAGGTCACATGTAGGAATGCTAAATCTTACGAGGTAGCAAGATCAAAATAATTCATCGATTACGAACTGTAGACAATGTTTATATTTTAGGTTATATTCTTATTCACTAGTATTTTGATTATTTGAGTTTTCTTTGGTATTATGTTTGCAGATACTAGTTCGAGTGGAACACAGTGACTTGTCAACACTCGAAGTTTTTGCTATACATAAAGTGGGTAGTTCTTTTGACTCTTTATACATTTTTTTGTGCATGAATAAATAGATAAAATGGATTATATCTATGTTTGTATAATTTTTTTTGAAAAAGAGATTAGAATGATATTTAAAATAATGAAATGAGTTCAAAATAATTAAACTATTAGAGGGTAAATAATTGATGATACTTCCTATTCACATGTGGGTTCATATGGGGATTGAGATGGGAAGAGTTGTTTTAAAAATTAAATAGATATTCTGAATTACTCTTTTGTTCATACCTTTCTTTATATTGCTTGACCCTCCATACTCCTTGATATTCTTTATATTGATACTTGTAGCTTTTTGAGTTATAACTTTTACCCGTGAACTCTACACTGATACTTAAATGAAGGAAAATATTTCATATAAGGTTAACTTGGGTTCGTCAGATAAGCCCCCGAGGCAATGGTGCAATAGTTAGATCCTTCAATGGATAACCAAGGGATCTAAGGTTCGAATCTCAGCTGCGGCACATTGCAGGAAAATTTTTCCTCCAGTGAAAAGTAGGCTTAAGAAAGCTGGTCATTTGAATGAGTCTCCATTAACACTTCCTGATTTATCCTGGTGGCCAATGGAAAACTTTTGTGAGATCAGGTCAGTCACCCCAGGTTCAACGTTACTTGACTTGGTTAATCATTTTTGTTTGGATTAGTCGAATAAGATCTAAAAATTGAATAATTGTGATAAATGGATAAAATGAAATCCTAAAAGTGGAAACTCTAAGTCTAGCCTTGTACTGGATCGCCCACATGTTTTGTTGTGGTAGTGTGTTGGCCCGCAGTCCAGAGTGTCTGACCATCTACAAGTTATGTGGTAATGTGTTTGCCTGCGGTCAGTATTTATTATGCATTCTGCCAGTGAGGGGCCATTAGCCCATATGTCAGATGACGTTTTACAATGATGAAACTCACTCCAGTTGTTCACTTCTTAGTTGATTTATCAACTTTAGACTATTGATATACATATTGATATTCACATGATTTATGATATTTACTCATGTTGATATTATACCATAGATGACCTGTATGTCCATTGATTAAATAATAAGACTTGAGAATTTATCTTAATTGATGATAACATATGAAGATAAATTATAATTCGAATATACAAATGTTAAATGATTAAATATATACATTTATATATATAAATTGAGAATGTAAAGAAGAATTTGAAGTTGTAATAAGAAATTGTGCTTCCTTAACCTCTTAAACAAGATTTAATTAATGCACATCTTTCTTAATTACCCACTTAGTCATCCACGTTATCCGTCGACGGAACCTCTGAACTTCTTTTTCTGTATGATTTGATCTGATCACTATCGTTACCTTTTATGGATCGATCGACTGATCCCACTAATCCGTCGATGAAACAAGTTGTATAACATATTTTCTTATCTTCGATCTGATTTGTGCCACGTTGACCGGATCGATCGACTAAACCTCCTGTTCGGTCAACTGAATTCTCAGTCAATCCAAAACTTTGTTTATCTACAAAACAAAGTTAGCATAGTAACATAATAGTATTCTTGCAAAATAGAGTTAGACAGTCGACAGTAAAGATGCATGAATATGACACTTAGGACTATCTTGATCTCAACTTAGAATCCTTCATTTGTTTCTTTAGTTGAATCAATGCCTAAGGTTTGTCCCAACTGGGACATGACCTCACAACTCCACTCAGGATCTTACCTCAACTTATCAGCCAAACATCTGGTGTTCCAGACCTATTTGGACTTCATCTGATCCTTCTTAGTGTCTGATCAACCTGATCCACTAAGATTTCCTACAACACTGAATTAGCACAATAGATATAGAATAGTAAAGTAAAGCAATGTTAGCAACATTCAAGATTTGCTGGTCCGGTCGATCACACGTGGTCAACCGAAAACCTTTTGGTCACACTTGCTTGGAGTTTACTCCTCCAAGACTTCTCACTACCTAGGATTCATTTTCCTAGGGTTTTCCTTTGCTTGAAGTTCACTCCTCCAAGACTTTTCACTACCTAAGGTTCACTCCCCTAGGGTTTTCTTTTGCTTAGAGTTCACTCCTCTAAGACTTCTCACCTGCCTAACCTCTAGTTAGGAATTTCCCTTGCCTAACCTCTAGTCAGGACTAGTCACTTGATAGACTTCTCACCCTTGCAAGTCATCCGATCAACCTTGACCTAACTAGACTTTATTAAATATATTATCAAACAAACATCAAAACCCTGGAGGTCGATTGCACCAATAATTTCATCATCGCATTTGGGTGGATCTACCCCTCTTTTCGACATTCAAGATGATTAATATAATTGGAAACGAATTTGTAAGGTCCATAAACAAGGAAGAATATTATGATTAGAAATTACACTCAGATCTACCGCTACCAACCATGTGGGAATATATTAATTAATGAACAACTCAATGGGAGTAGATACTTATTGGTGTTTCATTATGAAATTTTTGTTAGTTTAATGCCAGAAAAGTGGAATGAATTGGAGAACATCTTGAGTATGGGCGGGTCGGGGAGTGGAGTCTTGATCATCTACAAATCACCAACACAATCAGTAAGTGATATGAGTTTTCTAAATGGGATGAAGGATATTACAACATGTAGATTTTACATCCATTTGATGTTCTCCACTTATTTTGGGTTGCTAAAGAAATGATTAGTCTAACAGTTTCTAATTGAGCAACAGGAGTGAATACTTCATCATAGTCAATGTTAGATCTTTGACTGTAGCCTTTTGACACCAATCATGCTTTGTATCTTTCAACTTCTCTTTGACATTCTTCTTTATTTTGTACACCCACTTCACACCAATTGTCTTATGCCCTTCAGGAAGTGGAGTTAACTCCCATGTACCATTCTTCTCGATCGCCTTGATTTCTTCATCCATTGCATCTTTCCGCTTTTTGCTCTTTATATCTTCTTGGAAATCCATAGGCTCACATCAGAAAAGAGACAAAATAGAGTGAGGTTATCTTGATTCTCAGTTACCTCATAAAGGTCTCATAAGCTCCTAAAGCGTGGTACTCTTTCACCTAAATTTTCACTTGAAGTTGATGCAGATAAATTTTCTTGAGTACTTGAGGTTGGTGTTACTAGTGGAGTAGTAGGCTCCTCTCTTGTTTGCTCTATCCTTGGTTGCTCCATATCTTCTTCTTCAAGGTATGGGAAGAAGTTGTAATCTTCATCTTGTGATTCCCAATTACATTCTCCTTCCTTGTCAAATATGACATCACGACTGATAATTATCTTTCGAGTATCTGGATTGTATATCTTGTACCCTTTTGAATTTGTGCTTGCTTTGATCATCCAACTTGCTTCTTGCTTCATTAGGCACATGAACGTAGGCTGTACTCCCAAAAAATTTCAGATGAGAAATCCCAAACTTCCTTCCGCTCCATGCTTTTTGTGGTGTCTTGCCCCACACATTTTTTGTTGGTGATCGATTTACTAAGTATACTGCACATGCAACCGCTTCTGCCCATAATTCCTTTGGCAATTTCTTGCTTTTAGGCATGCTCCTTGCCATGTCAAGGATGGTTCTGTTCTTTCTTTCCTCTATTCCATTTTGTTGAGGGGATCTTTGAACTGTCAGAGGTTTCCATATTCCGTTGGCTTCACAAAATTCTTGTAATTTCTTTGAGGTAAATTCTCCTCCTTAATCAGATCGCATAGCTTTGATCTCGAGACTGCTCTCCTTTTCTACAGTAGCTTTAAATTTCTTGAATATGTCGAAGACCTCCAATTTTTGCTTCAAGAAATACACTCAAGTTTCTGAGAAAAATCATCTATGAAGAAAATAAATAATTACTCTTATCAAATGAACTTGGCTTTATCGAACCACAAACATTTGTGTGTATAAGTTCAAGCGGCTTTTGGGCTCTTGAACTTGACTCCTTTGGAAAACCTTTTCTTAAATGCTTCCCAAGTAGACATGCTTCACATAATTGGTCAGGATATTTGATGCAAGGTAGTCCTCTCACTATCTCCTTTTCGAAAGAAATTCTAGTCCTTCGATCTTTGATTCATCTCCGGGGGATACATTAACACCAACTGATTCGTCAAGCTCTACGAACATGCTTCTTTTTCCACACATATGATTGCTTGCACCAGTGTTGAGATACCACATTATATCTTCACCTCTTTCATTATCTTTATATGCTAGCAGTATCTTCTTCTTTTCTTTCTTCTATATAGTTTACTCTTTCATATATTTTATTCTTAAGCGATCTGCATTCTTAAGCGATCTGCATTCTTTAGCATAATGCCCAAACTTGTCACAATTGTAGCACTTAACTTGAGATTTGTCGTATCTCGAGTTTGTGTGTCCTCTTCCACGTTCTCTTGTTGAATTTTCTCCTCTTTCATTGCACGACCTCGTCCATATCCACAACCTCTTCCACGTTGACTTCTATTGTTATTGAAGCTTTCATCTTTCTTAGTTGGTTGAAGAGTCATCTTAAGGAGTTGTTAAGTAATTTCTTCATTTATCTTCTTCTTTTCTTCATGGGCCTGTACTGAACCCAGGAGCTGCTCTATTGTCATGGCTTGTAGATCTTTGGTCTCTTCGATGATGGTTGTAATACTATCAAATCTTGAATCTAATGATCGAAGAATTTTCTAGATGATAGTTATTTCTTCTAATTTCTCACCATTTATCTTAAGTTGATTTGAAATGGTAGAGACTCTAGAAAAATAATCGGATACCAACTCTTATTTCTTCATACGAAGAGCATCAAATTGACTTCTTAATGTTTGAAGACATACATTTTTCACCTTTTATTCTCCTTGATATGAGACTTGGAGCTTTTCTCATGCTTGCTTGACCGAAGTGGCACTTGAGATTTTCTCAACACCATCCTCATCTAATTCTTGATAAATGAGGAAAAGATCCTTCTTGTCTCTCTTTCTTAAATCTTTCATACTATTTTTTTGAGTCAGAGATAGCGTTGAGTCATCACGTGACTCATCTTAGCCTTTCTCCATAACCTCCTAAACAAAATAAGCTCCAAGGAGCGTCTTCATCTTGATACTCCAATTATCATAATTACTCGCCTTGACCACCGGAATTTGGAAGGGAACCATACCTCCATTATCCATAGCTCTGATACCACTATGTTGGAATAAAAATTTATGGAAGAAGAATTGCACTTGTGTGAAAGAGGAAAATAAGGAAACGTGAACTTTAATTCAATTTCATTCATAAAGATTAACATATTTATACGCTTATTACATAACTCAAACAACACCACTAACTCCACATTTATCTCCCCACTAACTCCATTAACGCAAATACATTGAATCTAGACAATTTCTCTTTAACCACTATTACCACTAATACTACTAATTGTCACCCATCTATCCACTACTTACCACCTCATCAAGCCACTAACTCCATCTCTATCCAAAATCAAGTTTAATTTTCAACACTATATACTCACCATATGAATTTGGTTGATAGACTTATGAGATTCAACAAAATAATAAGTAGATAATTATTAAAGTAGACACATGTGAAGTAAAAAGGTTAGTTTATTACTTCGTCATAAAAGTAATCGATTCAAAACTGATTCTAAATTGGATCGATTTTGAAGTAAAAAAAGCTCTTTTATTTCATCGATTTCAAAAAAGTACCAAAGTAGTTGATCATATAGACTCACAAATTACATTGATTGACAAAGTAAGTTATTTATACGATCTCACAGTTTTATATTATAGTGCAATAAATGTTTGCTAAATAAATTCTCTTATTTTTTATTTTTCATACGTTTTGTATATCCATAATCATTTTTTTTAACAGACATATTTATATTCAAATAACAAAAAAAAGAAATATATATGTCTCTAATATTTTATCAAAATAAAATTGTTTAAAATTAAAAGAACAATAAAACTTTATTTATGTCGTATACTTTCAATTTGATGATATTTCAAAATCGACTATTATATGCACAAATATAATAAAAGAAAAAATAAATATTAATTTCTATTTCGATTAATTAGAATGAATATGTAAATGACTAATTGGTCCAAATTATTAAAAAAAAACTTACCATTCTCTCCACATTTGCATAAACTCATTCACTAGTAAAGAAAATAAGAGGTTGAAGAAATTATGTCGGTGTTGCAGGAATTGAAGCATCTATTGCTGCAAGGGCTACCATCGCCTGTCATGATGGCACATGGGCGCTTGTTGTGTATCCAAAACCACTTGGCCATGGTTTGTGATAGCCTTTGGGCTATCAATTCAATGATCGTTATCCCTGAGATGAGAATGTTGTATAACAATTATTTAGAACGACATACTATGTTTGATCATATGCTAGATGTGCTTATGGAATTTGCAGATTGGAAGATAGATGTGGTTGCAGCAGTTATAGATGTGAGAGAGTTGCTCAGTTGAATCATGGATTGGGAAGCAAGTTTGCATCGTTCCATTGTGGGCAACACCCAACATGTGCACTTTCGCTATGTTATTCTAGTGGAGCTAAAAGAGATGTTGTGCGACTTGAATTCTCTTGTGCTGAGAGGATCTGCAATGAGTCTTCTAAGGGACCCTATGTTGGCTTCTGTAGCAAAATTAAACATTAAAACGCAGCAGAAAAGGAACTCACCAGAGATCCATGCAAATTCACATAATTGTTTGAATTAGAATAGTTACCTCAATTCTCAGAACCTTTGTGTATATGGAGAGTCAAGCCAATCTGAGCGTGATCAATACGTTCATGCCTCTAGCGGTATCCACACGAGCACAGTCGTCGCCCGTCTCTCAAGCACAATTGGAGTCTCTCGTAATATATCTCGCATGCATCTGTAGTGCTAGCTACCATGCATATATATATATATATAAGTTGAAATCAAACTCTAACTTTTAGGGTTAACACGATCTTTTCAAATAAGATGTGGTCTTACATGATCTTATCAAATAAGACATGTTCTCATATAATCTTATCAAATAAGACATGTTGTAACCTACTCAACTCGAAGTCTTATCTAATAAGACGATCTCCAAATTGTACCCACTAATAAAACGTGGGCTTCATTTGGTTTGGGTATGTTTGATATAAACTTAAATGCATATTTGATTAAACCATTAATCTAGATTTAAGATTCAAATCAATTTCAGACTTAAAACTTTGGCCTAGTTTATTTTAGTCATACTAAAATAAGACAAACTCCAAAATAGATGCACTCTCTGTGTGTAACCCAATAGATTCTCGTAACGTTGACAGTGACTCTAAAATCTCATTTTAAAGACACAAGCAATGAGTGATATCTAGCTGTTAGGATACAATCAAAGTCCCACATTGGTAATACATGGAAAAGATTATAAACTTATAAGAGGAAGATATCTCCATTGGTATGAAACCTTTTTGGTATGACCCAAAAATAAATCTATGAGGGCTTAGGCCTAAAGTGGACAATATCATACCATTATAGACAGAGCCGGTCCTTGTTGTTTAAATGCCCTGGGCGAAATCATAAATTGTGCCTTAATTTTATCTTCCGAGCACTGCTTCTTCCAAAAAAAACTTTTAAATCATCCATCATAGAATATATGCACCTACAAAAAATCGGGTTTCCTAAACCCCAACATTTGG
>JBBUKS010000055.1:5260581-5278541 GCA_038050645.1 Hedychium gardnerianum | reverse complement strand
GCGCTAGAGTGATTGCGCCGGGACACCACCGACCATACTCATTAAATGGCCAGCAACGAACCTCAGGGTTTCGCTCAGAAATCGAAGCAGATAGCGCATGACCAACAATATACTCATTAAATGACATTTAGAGTAAGACATCATTAAGATTTTTCAAAAGATTTGCCAAAGCACCCTCCTTTTCGACGCAACCACAATAGTTTGGACTTCCGCCTCCTTCGACTAGACTTGAAAGGGAGGTTTGTGATACGGGAAGTCAACGACGGTATCCATGTAGGCGAAGGTCAATAACTGTGCTGAGGTACAAGTTAAAGTTCTATGACGTCGCTAATCGGGAGATGCTCCCAGCCAGGCTCAGTCCCGGCAACTGGGAGATGCTCCTAATCGGGCTCAGTCCCGCCAATCGGGAGATCTCCCAACTGGGTTCAGTCCCGCCAAGAAACCCTCCAACCAGGAGATGCTCCCAATTGGGCTTAGTCCTGCCAATCGGGAGATGCTCCCAGTGGGGATCAGTCCCGCTAACAAGGAGATACTCCCAATCGGACTCAGTCTCGGCAACCGGGAGATGCTCCCAATCGGGTTCAGTCTCGCCAACCAAGAGAAACCCTCCAACCGGGAGATGCTCCCAACCGGGTTCAATCTCGCCAATCGAGAGATTCTTCTAATCGAGTTCAGTCCTGCCAACTAGGAGAAACCCTCCGACCGGGAGTTGCCCTTAATGTCCCCCCCTTTTTTTAGCCCAACAACCTCGTAGCCCAATTGCTTAGCGAAATAAAATCGGCGAGGGGCTCACGTCGCCAGAACAGAGGGCCTTACCGGGGCTGTGCGTATGGAGGTGGTTTTGATACCGCAAGATATGACAAGACGTTTTCCTTATTGGTGTATAATACACGGCGCGTCAACCATTAATACAGACAGAATGAGAGAAGTAATAGAGACAGTAGTATACAAATATTTCGGCCTCTACATACGGAAGTAAGTGATCATTTTTTCACATCATTCTTCCATCGCCGCGCATTGCTATTGTTCTTATCTCCTTCTTCAACTCCGATTAGTAATTGACTTGGGCGTTGGAGTGATTGCGCTGGGACACCCTTCAGCCGTCATCCTAACCCTTGAGCCCTCCCTTTCTCCTCTACTGGACGGGTGGATTTCACCTCCGGAAGGCAAAAGACTTCTCAACATTCGAAGACTGGTCAACAAAGACTCCAACTCACCGGTGGCTCACCTATCGACGCTTTCATGCAGGAACATCCTACAATGGTCTTAAATTTTCCGTGCTCTCTCTCTCTCTCTGCGTGATCTCGAATTTGCACGGTCAATGAGTTTGCCGTCCCACTTGTGACAATTGTGCGAGCATTTGGCTCGCGTACAAATGCTTTGAAAAAGCCACAATCCATAAAGATAGATAATTGTAAATCAAACTGCGTCTTCACAGAACATTTTGTTGCACAGTACCAACTTGTACTGAATCGAAAAGCTCTCAGAGTTATGATTAAAAAGGTAGAGCAGCGAGTTACGGTATTTATTAGAACGATACCGATGGAGATGTAATAATTAAGATGGTTGATTAAGGTTTTAATGATTAAAAAAGAACATAGAGTTGTGTTGCATTTGCAGGAAAAATTACAAATATTTTTGTTTAAAAAAGCGAGCGCAACAAAGCTGGTTGGTAGCCTGTTGAGTTTTGGGATTATTTTGATAGATGGTCACGACGGGTAAATTTGACCAATCATCACTTTTGACTCGGAATGAACCATATGATTTTTAACTAGTTAAATCAAAACTTGTGAATAATAATTTCCAAGTCACCCACGTTTTATACTGTAGAAGATCGCGTGGGGTCACGCCATGTCGACCATGCCGCTCCACGTGCTCTGACAACCCACGTGCTACCCCATGTGCTGCGCCAGTCCACATGCTACACCGGCTCCTATGATATTCAGATAGTCAGGATGAAGGGCGTGGTCGGTTGAGCGGAGAAGCATCGATTCGACAAGGCCGAGAGTAGTGGATCAGCAAGGCCGAGCGAATAAAGGCTGAGCTCTAAGTGTTCGGTCGGCGGGGCCGAGCCGATAGGTGCTGAGCATCCTGTTGGCGCGGTTGATCGGATAGTGGCTGAGCGTTCGGTCGGCGGGGCCGAGCGGATAGGGGCTGAGTGTCTAGTAAGCGGGGCCGAGTGGAGAGGCAGATCGATGGAGTTGATTCAATTGAGCGGGGCGATCGGGGAGGAATGAGCCAATTGGCGGAACGACTTATCCCGAGTAGGCCGAGTTGATCCCGTTGACCTATCTTGACTTTGACTTCAATCTCAGCATGACTATTGGCCTTTTAGGACACGTGGAGGCTTCTAATACTCCCCATATCAGACGAGTTTTTGTTTTCCTATTTTCTGATATTCTGCTCAATTAACAGGTTGTAGAATTATTTTTTTTCTTCTATTTTTTGATATTCTACTAAATTAACAAGTTGTAGATTTATTTTTTTTCTAGTTTTTTATATTCTACTGAATTAATAGATTGTAGAAGATTATTTCCGATACTCGCAATTGAATTAATGAGATCAATAGTTTTCGCTGTGTCAGTCGCTCTCCATCTAATCCCTCGTCTATATTTATCCATGCAATTTGTGCGCGCTCTGCTTTCTCCTTAACCATTCATCCACCACCGCCACAGCCTTCGATAAGCACTTATTTGTAGTTACTATGTCGACGCATGACCCTGAACTAACTCACTCCGGCAGAGGCCTTGTTAACTCCGCCCGACCTCATCTCACTCATTGCCTGTCACATGCTTCTTCAGTGTTTCCTATCACCCCGAAGGTAATTCAGTTTGATTGTTACATAACAGTTTGACACGAGTTATATAATTGTGATCAATGTTGACAGTTTGAGGAGGTGGTGTACAAGGTGAAGGTAGGCGGAGAGGGAGGATGGTGGCGGAGAGGGGTGGTGGCGAAGGAGAAGACGATACTGGAGGCGGGGAGGTGCTAGCCATGCTCGGCCCTTCAGGCAACGGAAAGACCACCTTGCTCACCGCCCTCGGGGGAAGACTCGGAGGCAGACTCTCCGGCAAGGTTACTGTGCCTGCTTGAGATCGCCGACGGGTGAGCTATCAGTGAGTTATCGTGGATGCTGACCAGGTCGTTGAACGCCAAGGAGGGTTGATCGCCGGGAGAGCTCGTGGAACTGCAAAGAGAGAAAAAGAGTGTTAGAATGGAGGCAAGGGGTACCTTGGCTCAGCCACTCCGACGTTGAAGTCAGTCTCCGGAGAGAGAGAAAATGGAGAAGAGGAACAATGCAGGAGAGTAATGCGTATAATCGTGAACGCGTGTACCTTGGCCCACTGATGTGGGCTCCTTTTATAACAATGTTGAAATGGTATTCTCTCCTCATTAATTGGATGTCATGTCACAATAGAGAGAACGCCACATCGCTTTGTCATATCCTACAGTCACATCGTCCATACTCTGTATCTGTATAATCATTTTGTTCCACGTGCTTTGACACCCCATGCGCTATCCCATGTGCTTCATTGATTCAAATGCTGACACAAGCCCATGAAAGATAGAATCAATTGGGCCACGGGGCGCTAAGTGAAGGAGGATTGAGTCGAGTCGGTAGGGATTAGCTGAATGGCACGGACTTGTCAAATCGGTAAAGCTAAGTAGGGTGTTTGGGAGTGGAGCCCCTGAAGTCAGGTAGACCGACTCGAGGAGTCATTGGAGCAGAGCCCCCGGAGTCGATTACAAAAAAAAGTTGATTAGATCAAGTGAATCAATCAGACTAAAGGTTGAGCCTCAAGTGAACATTGATAGGAACTTATAAAAAATATTAATAGTGTCACGTATTAAACACTCCATAAAATATTTATGCTTTTTACTTCGGTGTGTCAAGTGTGGATTATATAAAGAATGAACTCTTTTTTTTTCTTCCATTTGCTGCGAGTTCATAATAGCCAAAGCATTTTCTTTTCTATCTTTTTTTTTTCTCACTTATGATTTTTCCCCTTCATTCGCATTTTTGAAGTAAAACAAACATTATTTGTCGGTTTGTCTGCCTATTAACTTTATTTTATCACTTAATTAAATTTTGACTAAAATATGTCATATAATTTTAGAAAATTTAAATAGAAATCCTAAATTAATAATTATAAGATGCATCAATAATCCATCTAATCTAAGTAATAACTCTACTTCAATATAATTAATTAAACTTCAATCAAAATTTAATTCCTACAAAATTAAGGATATCTAAGAATAAAATTTAAGGCAATTGCACTGATAATATTTTGATCACTTTAATATAAAAAACAAAATACAAGTTGGGAGAAAACAACAATTGATTTGTATTAAACTTAA
This sequence comes from Hedychium gardnerianum, assembly GCA_038050645.1. NCBI lineage: Eukaryota > Viridiplantae > Streptophyta > Magnoliopsida > Zingiberales > Zingiberaceae > Hedychium > Hedychium gardnerianum. The sequence goes on along the minus strand of JBBUKS010000055.1, from coordinate 5,274,182 downwards.
CACTCATATAAATACATAGATAGCGCAGAAATACGAAATAAACTCGAGCGAACGAAGAAAGATCTAACACTCCCATGAGCTATGGGAACTCAACTCAAATCTGGATCGAATCCGTATAAGATCATCTTTGAATTATGGGTTGATGTGGAGGTATAAGTAAGGAGCCCATGTGGCCTGATGATTGACTTGGTCAACATTGACGAGAGTCAATATACATTCCATGTAAATCTCCTACCGCAAATATAGGTAAGGAGCTCACGTGACATGATGATTGACTTGGTCAACAATGACCATTGTCAATATATGTTCCAATATTTAAAAAATAAATAAAAGAATATTCAAAATCGAATGCAACAGTTATTAAAGAAAAGTATTAAAAAAATGCTTTTAACACTTTTTAATTCAGTGACTCAGCAGTTGGGTGACATTCCTCCTCTCCAACTCGGTAGTTGATTGCATCGCCTCCTTTCGCCCATGGAAAAGCACATTGTCGAGCGACTCCTTATGCCTCAATCCAAGTACGTCGCCATCTTTTTCCGGCGATCTCCGCTATTTTGAGCTTTTGTAGTCCTCTATGTAATTGGGCTCTTTTTTAAAGGGATTTGGTCCTTTGATTCTTGACGGCTAAGATGGACGTGTACTATACCAGAAATTGAAGGAGGGATGCCTCTCAGCTATCGTTGCACATCTGCAATTTTCCATAATTCTTTGGCTGAGGTAATTGCCTTCTTCCTAAATTGTTCTTTTCTTGCCCAATTAGGTTTAGGGATGAAGCTACAAATATTGACCGATAGAAATGCATGGGCTTAATTTGAGGATTAATGGATTTCTAATGGTTGATTTGAGGGTCTGTTTAACTGGGGCTCTACTCGAGTGAGAATTGGATTTTAATCACAGTCAATTTGGGTACATTAAGATGACCTTATTTTGAAGGCCTCCTTGTTCCCCATTGCGATCTTGCAAATTTTGGGTTGACGTTTAGTTAGACTTTTAAGTCAGGTTTAGTTTGATTAAACTATTTTAGTTCTATTAATCGCATGAATTTTTATTTTTGTTGTTAATTTTTAGACTTGTGACACGAACTTGCCATTCAATGTATGATTCCTTGTGTAGACTTAGCACATGAGGCGATTGAAGATCTGATGTGAAAGATAATAATAATAGACGCAGAATTATCCATGATGTAAAAAGTATAAAATGTACGAGACTATTTAATAAACTGTGATTAGATATTTAATTTAACATTGTTAACATCTGCAAAGATAAAACCACACGAGGTTGCTCAGTCATATTGCATTAAATATTTATTCTAATTAACATCAGTAAGTAGACTTCTTTAGGGACATGGAAAGTATCCTTGATAGTCCTATGATACCAAAAGCATTGCTCCATTAGATAGATTAGTATTTAGTTTAATGTGCTGAAATCATCGCCAAGTCCAAATAAAAGTGGTGCACGATCATGAATATCAGCATGAATGGGAAACTCTGGGAGGTGCTGTGATGGCTAATATCTTTGAAGCTAGGGAATGGTCAACCATATCCATCTGCAGAAAGTAAATTTATCATCAAAAACAAGGAGAAAAGTCATACACATGAAGCTGAAGGAAAGATAATTGCATTACAATTTGCTAAGAAAGCTTACATCTAGAGTGCATACTGCTTCCACTAGGCGAAGCTCCTTGATTCTGTAGAAGCAGAACAATTTATAAGCGTCAGATGTAATGAAATGCATACAGTTTTTACAGCAAAACGAATTCTTGTCGATATGAAAGTAACTAAACATCAAAGTTTCTGCACTTTTCCATAATTCTTTGGATGAGATAATATTGCCTTCTTCCCCCAATGGCGGGCCACGTTTAGTATAAGATTTGTTTTCCCCTTGAGTTTAGTTGTTTTTGTAGTTTTTTTGCCTCTTATTTTACGTCACATCTAAATCTTGCATTGGATCTAATTTTCGAGTATCTACTCTTCTGTGTGTCTTACTCAGGTTAAGATTTTCCAGCACGATTACCGACGCAGTCGGCGCAATATTATGTGTCCTACTTATGTAAGTACACCTTGCTCCATTTCTACATGGAACTAGCTTTTGGTCGGTTCATCTATATTACTAATGGGATTGCATTTTCTCAAAAGGCAGATCATCATGAGCCATGGAGGTCTATTTCTCTCTTTCTTCCATTTTGTTAAACTCAGTTTGCACCATAGTGGGCCAGTCTTTGGTTTCATCTACTGGAATTTTGTAAAATGTTGTCCTGATATCTACTCTTTTACATGTCGGGGATATCAGGACTTGAATTCGATAGCAAGGTGAAAAAAATATCAAAACAACATCCCATCCTAGATTTTATGTAGCATATTATTAGCACGCTAGGGGGATAGTGCCTTTTAAATTTTAAAAGTATTTTATAACACTTAAACAAAATATTTAAAAACTAATTTAAAAGTAAAATAAAGAAATACTACATGATTATTTAATGTGGTTCGAAAACCCAGGGTCATGCTATATGAGTTTTCATTGTTATTCTATAATGACAACATTACCATTGCATTCAGTTGACTTTCATTTTTTTTTTGTAGGGAATTTATCTAGCTGCGATAACAAAAGCAGGATGCTTGATAGTGCGTAACTTTGAAATGCTATACTGTACAATTTATGGTACAACTCCAAGTAAGCTTTTATTCTATTGGAAACATAATCTGCCTTGAAACAATTTGGTACAAGGCTATGCTTATTTCCTTATGGTGTGTTTTATGATTATGTTGGTACCTGTGCACATACTTATTAGAAGGAATCAGTTTAACAAATCAAAGGTTATTCTCATTTGCGACTACAACCTAGAAGGAGTAGAAAACTTATGGTTTTCTTTGACGAAGCAGAAAAAGAAAACAGAGCTAGCTATTAATTTGTTCAATAAATTGTGATATGTGTTTCATGTAAATTAATTCCTAAAGCATGAATATATATTAGTAATCTTCTTCTCAGCTCTTTTAAGTTAAGTTTTTCTATTCCCTTAATGTAATCAATCATGGTTCATCTATATGTTGATCGGGAACTAATATTTTTTGTATTGCTTCTCTCAATTAGTATTTGTAGATTAATCTGAACACAATCTACTTTGTCATTTGCTAAGGTCCATTGGTGAATGAGGCAAGAAATAGGGTCCATATTTTCACGAAAAATGAATTAAATTCTGTCCGGTGGAATCCAACTAATCAAGATCAGGTTTGCTTGTTATTTATTCCAAATAGGACTGACTTTCCGTTCCTTAAATGAATAACATTATTTATGGTTGCATTGTCCTAACTATTTTTCTTTTCTTTTCTAGGTGGCTTGTGCTTCCGGACAAGACAATTATGTTTTGTTTTTTGATATCACTGTTCGCACATACAATCCAGCATATGTAAGTTTACTGAATTTTTAGCATATATTTTACCTAATATGTATGTTCAACAGTAGTTTGTAATATACATTTCAAATCTAATCTTTCAATCTGTTTAAAATGATCTTCGTAAGAGAATTTTCTTAATACAAATTCCTTATATTTCCTTAATTTGTGAAAATTTCATGGTTTTTATCTCAAGAACAATGAGATAGTTTAAAGTATTGCAGCAAGTCATCCTTATTTATATTCCAAATTCTTGTTTGTGCCTTGTACATTCTAATGCTCCTTTTTATTTTCCTTTGAAACAAAAACTAGAGATTTTGCTGCAAGTATGTTAGTAAGGAGCTCACTGGATTATCTGATGTATTGTCTGGTTCAGCTGATTCAAGGTTAGTGAACTTATAAAAGTTCAAATACTGAAGTTTACTTGTTTAGAATATGTTTCAATAAAAGGTCAACTGAAAAAAATATTGGTTTCATTTTTTGCTTGTGCATTGTATTCGCGTTGTTTTCATTTCCTGGAGTTAAAAGGAATATATCAGTCATTCATTATAAGAGAGAACATTATATTCATATACATATCTGAGCTGAGCCAAACTGGGCTCTTTTAGTTCAACTTTTTTTTGTCGGAAAGAGGAATGTTTCTAAAAGGTCAATCACTTTAGGATGGATTGAGGCTTTTCTTTGCTCTTACATCGTATCAAAGTAGGATCCCTAGTGCTCAAATCTTGCTGGTATAAATCATATGCTCCCTATTTTGTTGCAACAAACCTTTTTTTGGGCTTGGGTCACACACTCTGTTTGAATCCCACCAAAGTTGTTTTTGTTGTAATTTAATTTTTTTTTTTGCTCATGATTATCTTGTTCACAGCTAAAAGATCAGATGAGGTTAAAGAGAGACACAAAAGTAGAGGTTTAGGAGTTAGAAAGACACATGAAATACCCATAATTCAAGGGGATACATGTGATACCACCTGACTTTTTTTGTGGTAACATAACGATCCTGTGCTACAATAATTCTTTGTTTTTCAAATAGAAAGAACATTATTTAATAACTTGTCTTGTGTTGGTTAATAGTGTGATCTTTTTATTTTCTAAATTTCTTCTTGTAGGTTCCTTGCTTGTCTAGATGGCAATATTTATGTTTTCGATACACGGTCGAGAAGTTCTCCATGTCTCATTCTTACAACAAATCCACCATGTGGAGCAATTAATAGTATTGCACTATATCCACAAGATCAGGTTTGTGTCATAAATTCAGCCTTAAGTTCTCAACAATTATGTGAATATTTGGAAAGATGTTGAATTAAACATTGGGTTATTTTGTGTTTACCATTTATTACTTGTTGACTTTTCTAGAAGTAGTTGATGATACATTCTTGTTGAATAACTTTCTAAAGCTTATAATATTTTCTAGAAGTAGTTGACGAGACATTCTTGGCTAATCCCTTTTTTTCTTTTTTGGCATGAGCGACAAAATGAAGAATTGATATGTATCTCCTTATATGGTTTTTTTACTAAAGTTTGTCGTGGGGATGCTTTATGCTGGCTATAATCTGAATCTATACTTGTGAGCCATTATTAACTAATTCCACATGCAACATCTGTTGGCTAATCCCTAACTTATATGATTTTTTTACTAAAGTTTGTCGTGGGGATGCTTTATGCTGGCTATAATCTGAATCTATACTTGTGAGCCATGATTAACTAACTCCACATGCAACGTCTGTTGGCTAATCCCTTTTGGGAGCAAAGCTTAAGTGTCTATTGACAAGAGTTATCATTATTAAGTATGTCCTCATTCTCTATTGCTAGTAGAATGAAATCTGCTAATAGATGGCTTGGATGCATAGATGAGGCAGGAAATGTAACCTTACTGTACCAGAGTCTAAGTTAACTATGGAATTTGGGCCTTGTTTTATGAAAAATATTTCATAAAAATGTCTCTGATATTGCTCAAGAGTTCATCTCAGTAGTCAAGATTAATAGGGTGGTAATAATCATATATGGATTTATTGTGGTTCTGTTTTTCTATTTAGTGACAAGTAAATCCTTCTATATATAGGTTGATTTGGGGCAGGGAGCCTTGGATTGATTCACTCTTGGGATCTTTGTGGAGGACGACCATCACATGCTTGTCAAAGTGATAGTCAGGTGAGAAGCAAATATGTAGAAATGTATTCAACTTATCTACTGAAAAATATGTTTCCACTGTCGCATCTCTAACATATATTCCTGTTTATATATTATTTTTTTCTTTCAAAATGTTATTTTTCTGTTCAACCAAAACATCAAACTTCTCTGAGATACTTCGATTGGTTCTATATAAGTTCTTGTTATGTCAAATATGACAAACCATATTTCCTAATAATTGATAGCTACCAATGGCTGATGTTGTCAAGTTTTCTTAGCCGCAACCACCCCTTTGGTAAGTAGGTCCCTCTGAAATTATCAAAATATTTGAAGAATTTTTGTTGTTAAGAAAAAAAGCACATATATAACCTAAAATACTAGGAATTTGTTGCCTATTAATAGATGTCTGGAAAAAAAATATTTGTGATGTAAAATTTATCATGCAAAGAACAAATGCCAAAGTATTTTGTATTTTTTCAAGTCAGATTCATTTATATTTTTAGAGTGACTCTTTGTTTCCTAGTTTCACTATATCATCTTAAATTTCTCTCTCATTGAATCTTTTTCCAGAGATTTATCAAACCTTTAAGATCCATAAAGGTATCTGCTGAGCTGAAAAAAATCTCATATTTGAAGGTATAATGACAAAATGATTTATGTTTATTCTATTTAATACTCAATGTTCTAACAATTTTGGATACTAATGTTATCAACGCCCATTGAAATAATGTGTAAACTGGTCATGTGGAAGATATAACTGCACATCTCTCTACTTGTTTAGCAGACATTAAATATGGTGCATGCCACCATATATTAACCTTTAATTAAATTCAAATCTTATCTGAATATCTAATAATTTAATGGATCTGTACAAATGTTGATCAGATATAGAAGAGTTGGCGCTTTCTAGAAATGTTACTCCCGAGTCAATTAGTCTTTATAATGATATTTTTCAGTACACCCATAATGAATGGCTTTGACATGTCTAGTTTTGGTCATTTTTGGTGTATGTCTTTTTTGATGTCATTTTTTGTCGGAAAACTATTCTCTGAACTTAGACTTCCTATGCAAAAAGGCAGTCATGAGGCAATTTTCTTTTTTATTTTCGGTATAAAAATCTATATAACAGGAGATCTATCCATTAAATCCTCGAATTATTTTGAAGAATCTTTTCAAGATAACCGTTCTTATAGCAGAAAGAAAGGATAAACACCTTCGTTCAATCTTTATTTATGATACTTAGAGAAATCAAGTTAGTTGGATATCTGTATCCTTAAATCACCTTTGTTTTATTCTTGATCTCAATGCACGATACTGCCTAAATATTGTGCCTATGACTTGTCACTGTTATGATGCTGGTGTTTCTTGTATCATGTTGTCACATGATCAATCCAACGTGTAGAATCCTTCAATTCAACTTGTGCATCCTGTTTCAAATATATTCTGAGTGAAATGTAATTTTATTAACTTTCAGGCACAAAAACTCGAAAAGAAATCCACAGCCTCAACATCAATCCATCTTGTTCACATTGGCTTTCCAGATGGTTGCCGGGAATTCACATTGGCTTAAATAACAACTCTATTATTGGCTCTTGGAATCTGCAACGCCTTTCCTTATTTTCTGCGGTATACAGAAAAAAGGCTTTCATTTTTTTATTTGTTAAATGACTTATCTTGATCAGATTCCTCGATTTCAGATTGTGTATTAGGCTATTAGACGCAAGGCTCAACTTTTTAATAAATCTGTATGGTTTACTTAAAGTCTGGAATTTTGGATCTTAGGAATAATGTTTTGACACACGTGTATTGTTCATCCACTCATTTGTAAGTTCATAAATTTGTGCTTACAGAATGTATTTGTTTTTATTACATTATTTCTCATTATACGATATTTTGATATTTTTTTTTGTGTGAATAGGGATAAATCGGATATATCAACATCCTCAATTATGAGAAGACTCGCATGATTTTCAACATATTCGGTATGTTTTTTTTTATAATTATAAGATTATTGTCCTCATTATATCTTTAGAAATACTTTTAAGTAAGTTACATGGTACAACCAATAATTTTAGTTAGCCTAACCTATTAAATTTAAAATTAATCTAATGAGATATATTGCTCCAATCTCATACTAATCATTAGCAGGAGTTGATTAAAAACATCATTTGTGTATTACTTGTTGCTTAATATCATGGAGAAACAGTTGTCTGACTTTTGCAATTTATGAATCAATTAATTGGTTATTACATGACATTCTTATAGTTTTTCTTGGATACAATCACGATTAGAATACTCAACTCGTTCACTAATTATCTTATTTTCAGACTTAAGCAGTTGGATCCGCTTCTAAATCTGATTAAGGATTGTATTTGTTGGACTTCTTTTCAGGCAAAGATTTCACATGTCATGTCGACTTTTAGTGAGTTTTATAATTTATTTATTTTTGGGAGCTCTATTTATAAAATGAAGATAAACTTTAAAATTTCGTTAAATTGTTATCATAACGTTTTTATTAAAAAAGACATTTAATACTAATTTTTCATCAATTTCTTATCGTATCTTTCTTTTTATTGTCAATCTAGAATCAAGGAATAATTTTCAGGGATGCAATAGAATACCAGAAAATAAACAAATTCGTGTGTCACAACACATGCTAGTTTGTGCTGTTCATCTCTTTAACGATACCATAATTGTTGGGACTCAAGTAAATAATCTATAAAATAAAAAATAAAATTCATATTATTTAAACTTAACTTACTAAGTTCTTGTCTTACGCACTTTGTGCTCTTAGCATAATTAATTTAAAATTTTCTTTTGTAATTTTTCTTGCAGCAATCATCTTTAATGATGGTAGTTTCAAAACATGAGGTTGATAATGATGATTAAATGTTATTATTATTTGAATGTGGTAATAGAATGTGGAGAATTATTATTCTGTTTGCTTGTTTGCTATGTTGACTAGGAGTTCTAATATTCTATTTATTTGTTTGCTACGTTGATCGGGAGTTCTAATATTTTGTTTGTTTGTTTGTTACAGAGTATTTGTTTTGACATTTATTGTTTGTTTCTAATATTCCCTTATGCTATCATTATAGTGTATCTATTGCAATTTGTATTTTGAACCCTCGTGATTAAAATCAAAAGAGACCCAATTTGATGTTTCTTTTAATTTGGGATGCCCTTTAGATTTTAATCATGAGTGTTCAAAATGTAAATTACAATAGATATAATACAATGAAAGCATAAGAGAATGTTAAAAACAAACAATGAATGTTAGAACAAACATCTTGTAACAAACAAACAAACAGAATGTTATAACTCTTTGTCAACGTAGCAAACAAACAAATAGAATATTAGAACTCTTGGTTAACGTAGCAAACAAACAAACATAGTGTTAGTTCTTCACATTCTATTACTATATTCAAGTAGTAGTAATATTTAATCATTATTATCAGTTTCATGTTTTGGAGCTACCACTATTAAAGACGATTGTTGCAAGGAAAAATTATAAAAGAAAACTTCAATTAATTATGCTAAAGGCACAAAATGCGCAAGTCAAAAACTTAATAAGTCAAGTTTAAATAACATGAGTTTCATTTTTTATTTTGCAGATTATTGACATGAGTCCTAGTAATTATGATATCGTTAAAGGGATGAAGAACACAAACTAGCATGTGTTGTGACACATGAATATGTTCGTTTTCTAGTATTCTATTGCATTCCTGAGAATTGCTTCTTGATTCTGGATTGGTAATAAAAAGAAAGATACGATAAGAATTTGATGAAAAATCAGTATTAAATGTCTTTTTCAGTAAAAATGTTATGATAATAATTTGATAGAATTTCAAAGTTTATCTTCATTTTATAAATAGAGCTCTCAAAAATAAATTATAAAATTGACTCAAAGTTCACATGACATGTAAAATCTTTGCTTGGAAAGAAGTCCAACAAATATAATCCTTTATCAGATTTAGAAGCGGATCCAACTACGTAAGTCTGAAGACAAAATAATTAGTGGACGAGTTGAGTGTTCTAATCGTGGTTGTATCCCAGAAAAACTGTAAGAATGTTGTAATAATCAATTAATTGATTCATTGATTGTAAAAGCCAGACAATTTTTTTTCCATGATGTTAAGCGACAAATAATACACAAATGATATTTTTAGTCAACACCTACCAATAATTAGCATGAGATTGAAACAATACATCTCATGAGATGGATTTTAGATTCAACAGGTGCTAACTAAAATTATTGATTACACTATATAGCTTACTTAAAAATATTTTTGGAGACATAGTGAGTACAGTAATATTGTAATTATAAAAAAAAACATATCGAGGATGTTGGAAATCATGCGAGTCTTTTTATAATTGAGGATGTTGATATATCCGATCCATCCCTACTCGTACAAAAAAAATATTAGAATATCGTATAATGAAAAATAATGTAATAAAAATAAGGGCATTGTGTGGGCATAAGTTTATGAACTTACAAGCGAATGGGTGGACAGTGTACGTGCGTCAAAATATTATTCCTGAAATTTAGAACTTTAGACTTGTGGTAAATCATACAAATTTATTAGAAAGTTAAGCCTTTATCTAATAGCAATTCTACTGCACCGCCTCTTGTCTCTTCAACTTCTCTTATTTCAGTTTGTTCATCTTGGAGTTTCTCCTCTTGTAACGCCTAACTTGTCATCTTTTGACCTTTAGAGTTTGTTTAAAGTTATCAAGCATATAAGAAAAAATATATATTAGTCTTCCCCTTTCATTGGCATTGTGTTTTTATGTATGTGTTAATTTTTTCTTATTTATGTTTTTGGGTTTCTTTCTCGTGTTATTATTTAGGAGTTAGACTTTGGTTTCAATTCTCCGAGTGTTTAAACGTCTTGAGTCTATAATAGACCTCTTGAGTCTATAATAGACCACTTGAGTCATCGAGTGTCACGTCAATTTATTATTATAATAGTTATTAATTTATAATATTTAAACAACGATGATTTCTCAAATGATGCATTTAAGATTTTTGAATGCTAAAAGATGCACTTAATTCCCATTGTTTCTCTTCTGCCAAGTAGTCTTCGCTTTCCTCTCTCATTTAATTATTTTTTATTTCTTTTCTTTTCTCTTAAATATAATTTAATTTTAATTTTAATTTTAATAGATAATTCTTTAGATTTATCTAATTTTAATTTTAAAACTTTAATAAAAAATAAAAATATTTTTTTCCTATTTTTAATATCTAATTATAATAAAATAAAATCAATAAAAAAGTTGATTTTATTAATAAAATAATAATAATAAAAAAAAAGTGCTTTCATGCTAGTTTTTAAAAATCAGCTTAAACATTAGTATCATGCACAACTTAAAAATCAACATCATAATTTAAATACACAATTTATTATAGAGATGTTAGAATCAGACATGAATCCTAGAAATACTTTTATTGTATTATATTTTTTTATTACATGTTAATTTTTCGAAAATCAAAATCCCTTAGGTCCAAACTCATTGATGGACTTATAGAGTTTTGATCAAATTCATTCCAAGTGCCAAATTTTTAAAGTGCATTAGAATCTATATGTGTCCAAAGATATTAATTTGAAGTCATTAACAACAGAGGTTTTCAAAGTTTATGACTTTAAGACAATTGATATGTACATAATTTATCATAAGGATTTTAAAATCATACATGAACACTATTAATACATTCACTGTATTATTCTTTTTCATTACACGTCAATTTTTTAGAAATTCAAATATCGATCAATAAATAAATTTTGATCAAAACTCATTGATAAATCTAGAGAAATCCAATTGAACCCATTCCAACTCCTATGGATTTTTGTAGTACTTTGGAGTCCAAATATATTTTTCTTTACTATTTTTTAAAAATCAACACCACAACGATGTTAGTGTTTAAGTTGTGGCGTTAATTTTTAAAAAACAGCAACGTAGTGGTGCTAATTTTTAAAAATAGCATCATAACAGTGTTGGTATTTAAGCTATAATATTGATTTTTAAAAATTAGCACCAAAGTAATTTTTTATTTTATTTTTAAAATTATTTTTATTAATAAAATTAATTTTTATTTTTATTTTTATTTTTATTTTTTTATGATTAGATATTAAAAAATAAAAAAATTAATTTATTTTTTATTAAAGTTTTAAAATTAAAAATAGATAAATTTAGAGGATTATCTAATAAAATTTAAATTTAAATTTAATTTAAGAGGAAAGAATAAATATAATTAAATGAGAAAGGAAAGAAAAGAAAGGAATGAGAAAAATGTGGTTGGTGGGAGGGATAAAATAGTAATTAGATGCGTCTTTGGGAAGAATGAAATCTAGGCGTGTCTTTTGGGCATTTGAAAACCTTAGGTGCGTCTTTTAAAAAATTGTCGGAATAAATTTGATCACGTGTGTTTAATTTGTTAATATTCATAAATGAAGATTATGAATTATTCATGAATAATATTTATAAATAAAGTTGATGATTTATCAATAAAATTCTCATTAATATGATTAATAAATAAATAAACTATGCAGGAGATATTTCCTCCTGAAAAGTGAGCCTAAGAACATTGACTGTTTGGATGGACCTCCGTGAACGTTTTCTGATTTATTCCAGTAGTTGATGAAAAATTTTTGCGAGACCGAATCGATTATTTCAGAATTAATCGATTTGAAGAATTAGATATATGATATCAATTAAAAAATAAAATAAATTAAATTCTTAAAATCAAAATCAAATTTCCAGCCAACTTTAAAATATAAAATTTTAAATAATCATACCAACTTAAATTAAGAATTTCATAACATTTAAACTAACTAGTTCACACTTATAAAAAGGAAATCAGCAAAGTTTGAACAATTATTTTTATTATTTAATTTATTTTAAATTCAATTTAATTCGACTTAATTATTTTACTAAATAAATTTGAATAATATAAAAATTATTAGCTCGAGATGTGAAAAATAATAGATTTTATTTTCAAAGAAAATTGAATTTTATAATTTATAATTTATTTTTTTATTATTTTATGATATATATTTATTTACCCAATGATGATTTACTAAAAGAATGAATTTTGGTTATCAAAATTGATATTCTAATTGGATTTATAAATCTAACTTATATATTCATAACACTTTCTCGAAATTATTCCTTTCACAAATTTAAGAATTTATTATTAATAATTTATTTTGATTAATTTTTAATAATTTAACTGAATATTTTGTCATCTTATCTAGCGCAGATGAACAACGCTCCTCTTTCTATGTTGCTGAGTCTCCAAGTAAAAGGAATTCTCTCTCCCTCTCGCCAGCGATCGACGATGGAACCGGCGTCCCTGCGGCGAGTAGCGATTGAAATAACCTAGAGATGTCGATTGTGAGCTCCGCGAATGGCGTTATTACGATGCTTCACGAACCGCACCCGGAGCTGAAGCTTCACGCCCTTGACAAGCTCAACTCCCTTGTCCACCGTTTTTGGCCCGAGATCTCCACCAGCGTCCCCACCATGTGAGCCCTTTCGCTCTAATTGTTCCCTCATTCTGCCTTTTATTCTTGATTTTCTCTTTTCCTCGTTTGGGTTAGGGCTTTTGTACGGGTTGCAGATTTGGTGTTTCTGTCAAGATTTCTCCTTTCTTTGTTTTTTGAATTTGGGTACCTTGAATTTTGTGAATCTTTGGAAACTTACAGGAGGGTGTGATCGGGAAAGTTGGTATGAGGGTTTTCAAAAATATGAGTTTTGTTTGTATGACAATGGGTTGAAGTTTGGACTTTGGTTTTAATGTGTTTTCTAAGATGAGAACATGCTTATGAATCGTATTTGAGCTTGGAAGTGTGTTATTGTTATGCGGCGTCAAGGATAGTTGTCCAGAAATAATTCCATAACATGGTTTGGTTTCTTTCGTGCTTATTTTTCCGACAGTATCACTCAGCCTCATATTTTGCAGTGAAAGTTTATATGAAGACGAGGAGTTTGATCAAAGGCAACTTGCTGCATTGGTGGTATCTAAGGTGATGCTTTGCTTTCTTTTTTCTTTTTGACAAATTAAATTTTTGTATCAAGTATT
>JBBUKS010000055.1:5242823-5252842 GCA_038050645.1 Hedychium gardnerianum | reverse complement strand
ATCAACTCTCTAATCTTGTGAAATCTCACATCAATATGCTTGGTTCTCGCATGATACACCTGATTCTTCACCAAATAGATAGCACTTTAACTATCACACAACAACTTGACTCCACCTTGTTGAACGCCCAATTCTTTGACCAACCCTGTAAGCCATAAAACTTTCTTTTTTTGAATACCCACTTGCACCCTATAACTCATTTTTCCTTAAGAAGCTCCACTATGTCCCACATCTAGTTCTTATGCAACGACTCCATCTCCTCCATCATAGTACCCATCCACTTGTCCTTCTTAGAGCTGTGAATCACCTCCTAAAAAGATGTAGAATCTTCACTACTAGTGATGAGTGCATAAGACACCAAGTCCTCAAAACTGTATCTGATGGATGGCTTTATGACCCATCTCGTCCTACCTCCAGCTATAATGCGATGTTCCGTGTACCCTGAGCTATCATTATTAGAGTCATGAGGCTCTAACTTCACCTGCACAATGTCTTTCTCCTTGTTGCTCTATGATATTTCCTTTCCATTTCCCTGAGTACTCAGTGACATGGTCTTCTCATCAAATATCACATCTCCTTTGATCACGACCTTGTTTGCCTTAGAATCCCAAAGCTTGAAGCCTTTAACTCTTTTTTGATACCCTAGAAAAATGCATCGCTTCGACTTCGCATCCAGCTTTGATCTTTCCTTACTAGATGTGCATATAGGCTAGACATCCAAAAACTCGAAGATGAGAGTAATCTACTGGATTCCCTATTCATACACCCTCTGATACTTTGCCTACTAGTGCTACCCTTGATGATCTATTAATAAGATAATATGTCATGTTAACCGCTTCTGCCCAGAAACTCTTTGTTAGACCTGTGTTCAGTTTGAGATATCTTGTCTTCTCGATGATTGTCCTGTTCAATCTTTCTGCTATAATTTCTACTGTGGTGTCCTGCGAATCGAGAAATGTCTCATAATCCCATGTTGCTCACAAAATTCCTGAAACTTTGAATCTGTGTACTCAGTCTCATTATCTAATCTAATGTATTTTATCTTCCTCCCAGTCTGGTTCTCCATTTCGGTTTTCCACAATTTAAACTTCGAAAAGATTTCAGATTTGTGACACATAAAATACAAGTGTCTTCCACGTGATGCTACACTGGTCGGTCCCTAGAGATTCGTATGTACGTAGTCCAAAATTTCTTCTATCTTGTGTGTTGCCATCTTGAATTGCACTTTGCTCTGTTTCCTAAGAATACAGAATTTGCAGAATTCAAGCTTACATGTCTTGATGCCCTTCAATAGCTCTCTCTTGTTACACGTCTTGATGCCCTTCAACAGCTCTCTCTTATGAAGTTCTAGCATCCCACGTTCACTCATATGCCCTTCAACAACTCTCTCTTGTGGAGTTTCAGCATCTCACGTTCACTCATATGCCCTAGCCACATATGCCACAAGACTATACTGTCTGATTCAGATTCCACTTAGGCAACTCCACCTACAACTGTAGTACCTACTAGCTTGTAAATGTTCCCTACTAACTTTTGTCCTTTCATTACCATCAAAGCTCCCTTGCTAACCTTTATCACCCCGCTCACTGATTTATAATTACAACCAATATCATTCAGTATGCCTAGTGAGATCAAGTTCTTCTTTAGCTCTGGTATATGTCTAACATCACATAGGGTTCTAATCACACCATCAAACATCTTGATTCTGATATTCCCTATGTTGATAACTCTACAAGAAGCATTGTTCCCCATGACATGGTACCGACTTTCCAACTTTTGTCAAACTATCACCGGTGACTCCTCATCCATGACATGGTACATCACATCATCCGTAAGACAAAGCCTGATTGTTGTCACTGTCTTCGCCTGAAGTTCTTCCCAATCTGATCTCTCAATGTTTTTCGATTTCTTTTCTCCTAGCACCTTCACCATGCCTTGTTGTACCAACAAGTCATTGACCCTCCTCTGTCATAATTCAAAGTTTTTGGTTCCATCAAACTTCACCATATCCAACTTCACAGAAGATGTCCCCGACATGTTGAAGAAATCTGTCAAAACCTCGCTCTAATACCAATTGTTGCGCAAGATAGGGGCAACATCTCTCAACCTCTGATGTGGAAGAAGAGGAAGAGATCGCGTGGAGCAATGAGATAAAGACGCACGAGAAAGAACAAACACGAAGAAGAAGAAGAAGAAGAAGAAGAAGAAGAAGAAGAAGAAGAAGAAGAAGAAGAAGAAGAAGAAGAAGAAGAAGAGAGGTATTACCGTGGTTCAACAGTGTGCCTACTCCACAAAAATGACCGAAGCTTTATTAGAATTCTATCTACATCTAATGCCTTTATCCAATAGGCTTATAATGATCCCTATAAATAGTGCCCAAATCTTACCATGTCAAAACAGACCCAAAAAAAATAATAGAATTCTGTTACGAAAAAATCATAACAGAATTCTGTTATGGAAAAATCGTAACAGAATTTTTCTGTTGTTTCCAGGCATGGCCATCCCAATCTCCTTCTTTTCATCTGTGACATCCCTTGCATTGACCTTCACTCAAATATGAGCTACCCGTCAATAATATATATAGACACACAAGGTGCAGTAGTAAGGATTGATGTTAAAACACGAAGAGAGAAACAAAGATAAGGATGAACTAGCTTCACAGCTTGTCGGAGAGGATTCTGCCAGAGACTAGCACGCCGGAAAGGAGCACACCGGACATGAGTCTGATCAAGGATAGTCAGAAAGAGAGCTAAGGAGAGAGATGAGGAGGTCGGAGAAGAGGCTGTAGCTGCTGGACATGAGGTTGCGACCGCCGAACACGAGGCTGAGGACGGTAGTGCCAAGGACATGCAGAGGGATGCCGGAGAACTCATAAAGGACTAGCCGGAGAGGACGCGCCATAGTCAAAGCAAGACGGAGATGTCGCAAACGATCGTCGAAGAGAATCACCGGAGATAGAGTGAGAAAGAGGGGAGGAGATCGCGTGAAAAGAAGGGTCAGGCTGGAAACCCTAATTTTGCTTGGAATTAGCGATGGAAACTCTATTCCGTCATTAATCAAGAACAAAAACATAGATTATGTCGTTGATCAATGATAAAAACTCAATTCCATCGTTGATCATCATTGATCAACGATGGAATCTAAGTTTCCGTCGTTGACCAATGGCGGAATAGAGTTTCTTTCGTTGTATAACGATGGAAACCTCGTTTCCATCGTTAATCAACGATCACGAAAATAATCAAACCCTTTATTAATGATGGGGCCTCCTTTAGTCATTAATCATTCACCTATTAATGATGGAAATAAATTCTAATAAATATGAATTATTTCCTATTACCTGCTGATTTACTAATGGAATCTCTATTCCGTCGCTAATGAGCGACGGAATGGATATTCCATCACTCATTAGCGACGGAATAGATATTCCTTCGCAAATTCCGTCGCTAAATTTGGTATTTCTGGTAGTGTTTGTCCTTCCACCGATAACATCATAATAAATATCATTTATCACCTCGGTGGATAGAACCTATGACTCCCCTCCTCTATTGATGGTTGAGATGTCTAGGCCAATCTATTAGTCATTTTCTCCTATGTGAAGAAAAAATATATGATTAATATCTGGTACACAATTACTAAAGTTAATGATTGTTAACGGTTATATGTAATAAAGTTAATATTCTTAAGTTTATGGCTCGGGATCGAGAATTGACAAAGTTTCATCTTTTTTCTTGTGAGTCTTGGTAAATACCTCCCAACAAGTGGGAGGTCTATCTAGATTACATTCCTGCATACACAAAAAAGTATTTCACCTATATTTATATAAGTTTGATAATAAATTAAAATTTATAGTGTCTAACTTTAAATGAAACTCACCAAATTGATGGTATGCTCTACAATAGATCAGGATCAGGAATTATGCTTTATAGAACTAGTGCTTGGGTCAGCAGACTCTGTATTTTTATTTGCATGAGCAGCTACAGAAAGGTGGCAATCAAAATTTGGTATATGCACTAGCTTCGGGCCCTTCCTTCTTAACTTATATAGAAATTTTTTGTACAGTTTTGCACAATAAACGTTCCAAGTGGCTTTAAATTGTGCCTCATATCCTGCCTCCCAGGTATATTTTTTTCTACAATAATAAGTTAACAAATTAGTGTAAAAAAGATAGATATATAATACAATATCAAACATATTAAATTTACTTATCAAAAAATTCTCGTAAAAGAAATCTTTTATATCTTGGTCTACATGTCTCCATGTAGTACCAGCAACGCAGACTCGTTCCTTAAATTTTTCGCTAATATACGTCGCTACTCGATGACCATTCGGAGTAAATCTGCATAAAAAACATTAAGGTATGAAAAATATGTTATAAATGAAGTCGTATATGAATTTGAATTACTAATAACATAAATATTTACGAGTTCCCAATAACCCTCAACACAATCTAGCCATGGGGTGTAACTGTCTAGTCTGATATGATAATATCTGTAAATTAACATTACAATACATTATAACATTATTACTAATATGATGATATCTGCAAAAAAATAAGATGGAATAATAACTTATTTGATGAACAATAATGCTAAAATTTTCAACATTAATGGAATAAGATAAAAACTAAGCATCCATAGTCTAAATTAAATAGACCCTAAAACATGTTTGTCCTAACTCCCAATTCTATTCATGTTCATGAGTACTTTCACGACTAAATATCCAACTCAATAGTATAGTAGTATTGTTAAAGTGAAATCCTATGCTAATCCATATTATACAACTAAAAAGGGTACTTTTGAAATTAATATTGAGAATAACATGATCTTACAATGATTATATAAGTTCCCTTAGTGTCAGTTGAATTTGTATAATATCTAATATAAAATTCTTACAAACATTAAATCAGATACTTTTAATTGTGAAGTATCTGATCTTACTATGTTTGGCTTTAATTTTAGTGCCACAAGAATGGAACTAAGCCATACACAAAAGTTTGAAAATGAAAAATTTTGCAATCGAAAGTTTAAAGTGTGACTTTTATGAACTCAATCCTAATAAAAATAGGGAAACAAATAAGCAAATTGGGAAAGAATATTATCCTCATTAATTGATATTGAAATTGAAAGATGAAAAACCAAAATAGACTTGTTACCAAATCTCATATTACTACCAAACACCACACGTCGGGATTTAAAATTTAAATATTCTCAAATTAGATTCTTTTTCTACATCAATGTTACTTTTCTCGATGTGTTAATCAAATAAAACCCAAGCATGTCATTCTATATATCTAAATGATACTTTTCTTGTGTTCTATAAGTAATAAATCTGCTGGAACCCTAATTCATATACTAGAAATAGTTTGATTCTATGCACCTTTGAAGTTTAAACTTGACCGGCCAATACATCTTTCTCTATAAAATTCTATTGTACTTGGTGGCAAAAGGTCATACGCTGACCCCAGGCATCCCACACGATCGATTCCACAGTCATTTGTAGAGAGAATAAATCACGGATGACTATTTATCTTTGAACAATGATTATTACCTGAGGGAAAATTTAATTTTTATAAACAAAAAAAATTCTGTTGTACTTGATTGCATGGGAGAGGACTAGTAGAAAAATATAGTATTGCAACAAAACAATCAGTACTGAGATAATGTAACAAAAAGGGAGATCAAGAAAAGGATCTCTCAAGAAAGAAGCATAGTCAAGCTCCTTCAGCTCCCCAGCCAAGCTCTTGGCAGCGAGCTCGTGGCCTGCCATGCACGCCGCCCTGAGCTTGCCGGCCAAGGGGGGCAGCTCGTCGGCCAGCCAAGCTCTTGCCCGCAATCTTGCGGCCGACGAAGCTCCTGGCCGCGAGATCGCGACTGACCATGCACGCGGCCCTGAGCTTGCAGCCGACAAAGGTCAAAGAGGGAGAAGAGGAGAGGGAAGGGAGAGGACCTTATTGACGTAGAGGAGAAGAGGTTGCAGGCCGCCGAAGATCAACGAAGAGGAGAAGAGGTTGCGGGCCGTCGGAGATGGAGAAGAGGGAATTGCCAGAGAGAGCAGATCGAGAGGGAGTTCGAGAATCAAAATTAGGAACAAAACCGTAATTTTGATCCCGATATTAGCGACGAAACAAAAAATTCGTCTAGTTTCGTCACTAATTAGCAACAGAAATCTAGTACCGTCACTAATTAGCGACGAAAACCTAGTTCCATCACTAATTAGAGTACATTGTTGTTTAGGGTTTAGGGTTTAGCGATGAAACCCTAAAATTCGTCGGTAATTAGCGACGAAATAGTAATTTCCGTTGCTAATTAGTGACGAAAATTAAATCCGTCGCTAATTAGAGACGGAATTTAATTTTCATCGCTAATAAATTATAATAAATATAAATTATTTCATATTATCTACCGATTGAGCGACGGAATCTTTTTTCCGTTATTATTTTAGTGATATTTATTAATATTTATCGTTAATTAGTGACGAAATTTAATTTTCATCATTAAATAATGACATAATTCAATATATAGTCGTAACTAATTAGCAATGAAATCTATTATCCATCGTTAATTCTATTGTTAAATCTGATATTTTTTGTTGTGTTCGGTCTCGTTAATTAGGGGATTTCTTATATATAGTACAAGTTTTCTTTCAATTTTCTTTGACATAACTGTGCTATTTAATTAATTAGGACAGCGTGGGCAGAGAAACTAGTATATATATATTATATATATAATATACACCATATCTATCTCTAAATTCCCAGTCCAGTTGTCTGCAGATACCACCTGATCCACATGAGCTTTCTCTCTCAAGCGCATGCAGGTGCATTGCTACACTAATCAGGAAATACAAAGTAGGTGCAGAGAGGTTGTCCAATATTGGAAAGAAGCTCCCAATCTGTGAGGCGTTGAAGTTGGAGCAATCAAAAATCCATGCAAAAGAAACACGTCGGACATCCTCCCCAAGATGGAAAAGAGAGGCACAAAATGACAGGCCCTCGAATAAAATAACCTCCCTCGATCTGTCTCACTATTCTTAATTCTTTGAAAACTATAGTTGTATGTATTTAAAATGCAATTTAAAGACTGTATCATGCGGGCTTGGTTCGATCTGAGGAAGGCTCATGCTGGGGATGTTCCCAAGTTATTATAACTACCACCACCCCGGCTATGAAGTTGACTTGATCCTATCGTTTAATTCTCCTGTTCCCATCTTCCTTCCATTCACCGGAACCATGATTCCTGCTGGCTCCTTATCCGCCGCCACCGGTTTCCACAACCTTTACAGAGGCATGGAAGAAATCCTCTACTCTCCGGCCCCGTCGGCGGCCGCGAAGGATGGCACGGTCTCCCATGCTCTTCTCTACGGCCTCTCCGTCCTCAAGGACAAGGTGCAGCAGTTGGAGTCCTTCGTCGGTGTCTTCCTCTATCCGAACCGGACAACCGACGGGGAGTCGGTGGCGGCCGGCCTGGCCAACACGGTTCAAGAAATCATCTGCGCCGCATCCTCTCTCAGTTGCATGATCCAGCAAGCCGCCGCCTCTGCGTCGAGCATCAACGAGGAGCTGCAGGCCAACGCGAAGGTCAGCGACAAGTCGGGCGCGGTGGATTTCACGCTCCAGGAGAGCGAGTTCGAGTTCCTCGCCGCTGCCAGCGCCGGGAACGTGAGTAAAGGGAAGAAGCAGGCGCCACGTGAGCATGGCAAGGGCAAGGCCATAGGGAATAGTGAAGCCGTGATCACGTCGAGCGAGGCCAAGAATAGCAGCGCGTACGAGTGGGAGATCGTCGAGTTGGCGGCGGCGGATCTGTTGGCGAAGTTCACGCACTACTGCCAAGTGTGCGGGAAGGGGTTCCGGCGTGAGGCGAATCTGCGGATGCACATGCGGGCGCACGGAGAGGAGTACAAGTCGGCGGCGGCGCTGCAGGCGAACCCGGCGAAGGGAGGAGGGAGGGATCAGGCAGCGATGAGGAAGTACTCTTGCCCGCAGGCGGGGTGCAGGTGGAACCGGGGGCACGCCAAGTTCCAGCCGCTCAAGTCGGTGGTGTGCGCGAAGAACCACTACCGGCGGAGCCACTGCCCGAAGATGTATGTGTGCAAGCGGTGCAACCAGAAGCAGTTCTCGGTGGTGGCCGACCTACGCACGCACGAGAAGCACTGCGGGGACCCGCGGTGGAGGTGCTCCTGCGGGACAAATTTCTCGAGGAAGGACAAGCTGCTGGGGCATGTGGCCCTCTTCGTCGGCCACTC
The DNA here is from genome assembly GCA_038050645.1 of Hedychium gardnerianum. Lineage (NCBI taxonomy): Eukaryota > Viridiplantae > Streptophyta > Magnoliopsida > Zingiberales > Zingiberaceae > Hedychium > Hedychium gardnerianum. The sequence continues at coordinate 5,244,601 of JBBUKS010000055.1, read as the reverse complement.
GCCGGAGACGAGTTGCATTCGCCGGCCATAACTATATTAACGCTTGTAAGTTAATTGCATCTTTTGTAAACTAATTATCTCGATCAACTATCAAGCTTAATTAATCAATATTGTATTTGTGCATATATATATATATATATACAAATACTACTCCATCTTGCACTGGCTTTCAGAAATTGATTCTCTCAGTATATATAGATAAATGAAGATTACAACAAGAAAATAATTGAAGTTACAATTTTTGGATGATTTTAAGTAAAGACATGAATGAATAAAGATCTTCATAAAACTTCCACTCTTTGTCCATCTTCTTTCGGTTATTGGAGCCTTATTGAAGGGACTAGTGGCTTGTAATTCTCATGACACTTTTTCTCATGTATTAAGGCTAAGGTTATAAATGAATTAAACATTCATAAATAAGTTTGATGTTCAGATCGGTAAGAACTTATTTATATTTGTTCAATACACACAAGATCAATTAAATGAACAACTTTGAACATCTCGTTAAACTAAATAAATAAGCTTAAACACATATGTTCAGCTCATTAATATTTGTGAATAATGTTCGTAAACATGTTCGTGAATAATGTTCACAAACAATGTTCACAAAAAATGTTCATGAACCATATTCATCAATAAAACAATAAACAAATAAACTTTCAAAATGAATAAATAAGTTTGTATTATCAAACTTAATGACCGATCAAATAAGTTTAAAATGTAAAAATTTCAAACAATCAAATAAACTTGAATTGAAAGATTGATAACATCCAAATGAACCAAGCTCAAGCCAAGTTTGAATTAATCTCAAGCTCATAAAAAAACCAAGCAAGCTTGAACAATCATTTCAATAACTTGGTTCATTTTAGACTCGGTTTATCTTGATTCGGTTACTTTATCAAACAAGTCTGAATTCTACAAAATTTGGCTCGGCTTAGCTCATTTACAACCTTAATTAAGGCTTAGATGAGTGTAATTTTGAAGTATGAAAAACTCTTTAAAACTCTTACAAAGGGGTTGACAAGGTGAGCAAATAGAATTATATATATTGAACTGCTGTTACTTCATATCGAATTTAGAAGTTTGCAGATGAATGATTCTAAGACTATTTTCAGTTATTTTACCATAGTTCTTTCACTTGAATGATGTTCCAGTGATTGGAAAAGATTCTTCCATCATTTAATGAGAAATCCAATTTTATTGATATATATCACTGTCTGAGAACTAAAGGATTTAGACAATATCAGTTAGTGTCCCTAGACTAAACCTTCTATTGCAAGCACATAAAGAAAAAGTAAAGCAAGATAAATGGTACTTGGAGTCTATAAAAGCAAATTTATGAAGATCAATTGTATGATAAAATGACAAGAATATATCAAAATGACTCATCAAAACTATTAATGAAAGACAAAAATATAAAGGCAAAAGTCAATTTTTTACCACAGAGTTCTGCTCATTTCTACATTCTATCGTGTATACAAACAAACTTGTTTATTTCAGATCAATATACACATAATTCAAGTTTAAACACATACACATACAACAGATTAATACAGACAACACAATAACTTTCTCAAGTCATCATATACAACACATACAAAATTCAAGTTTAACAAAGATACAAATACAAAACAAACAAACTTAAATAATCTTATAACACATATAAATTCAAAACAAATATCCTATAACATTGTTCAAGTTATCATATACAAAAGATCCAATAACATTCTTAAAGTTTAACAAGTCATCATATGTCTCAAAAGGAGGGAAAGATACAA
>JBBUKS010000055.1:5204917-5226083 GCA_038050645.1 Hedychium gardnerianum | reverse complement strand
AAATCAATATACAATTTATTTTTAAATTATACACAATAAACATATTTATCTAATAATTACTATATATAAATAAAAAATACGAAAACCGTATCGGCACGACACGATACAATACCGAAACCGTATCGTTCCAGTCTGGGACCGAAACCTCGGCACGGGTCGAGATTTTAAACCTTGATTTTTAGTAATTTTTATTCTTTTGGTATTTAAGGTATTTGAGATATTTTTGATAAATTCGATTTTTTTTGGATTTTTGGATTTTTAATCTGTTTAGAGATTTTAGGATTATGAGTTTTTTTGCCTTTCTTTTATAATTTTTTCCTTTCGTTATAAGGTAGCAATTAGAGTTTATATATTGAGATTTATTTTCTTTCTTTGTATCTTAGGAAGTCTATATAAGAATCATATTTAGTTGTTTAAAGACAATCCTCTGTTATGTATAAAATTTTCGTTTTTTCGGGAAAATCTTATGGATGGTTATTTTCTCTTCTTGCCTTCTCCTCAATTCCCCTTTCTCATCAGTCTTTAGGATAATCGCTATCCTGCTCGACGTCAGTTGGTATCAGAGTCGACAGTGTCCGATTTGAGGAAGTCGAGCGTCAGATCTAATGGAAGGTTGTCGTGGTCGTGCCAGACAGGTTCCGGCTGAGGAAGTCTTGCACCATGGTCGTAGCACCCAAGACGAGCTTGAGGATTTATAGAGGCAAGTTGCAGATTTAACCCAACACATGACGGCCAAGAAGCTAAATCTTGAAGATCGTGAAGTACATGGTCGAAAGGATCGACATGGAGATCTCGGATTTCGAGTTGATCTACTCGAATTTTATGGTACGTTACAAACCGTGAATGTTGTTGATTGGATCAACAAAGTGGAACGGTTCTTCGACTATAAGCAAGTTCCGGATCGGATGAAGGTAAAACTGATTACCATTAGACTAAAGGGTCGAGCATCGACATGGTGGGAGTACTTGCGACGCTCACGAGATCGGCAAGGGGCCAAGATCAAGAATTGGGAGAAAATGAAAAAGAAGATGAAAGATCACTTTCTTTCTTTTGGATACACTCAAACTTCGTTCCAAAGATAAATAGGTTTTACCATAAAGGACGATCACTTCGACGCCCAAGATGACCTTGACGGGTTCGAAGATGATTTGAAGGAAGAAGTTGACGAGATACTTTTTGGTGATAGCCCTGAGACTTTAATCGTTCGTGAAGAGCTTAATCCAGAAGAAGTTGATGAATTTGACACGCTGCCAGTTGTGGAAGATACTATAATTGCAGAGGAATCTCGATCTCAAATTGGAGACGGGACCAGGACGACTAATGACCCAATTTATAACGGTGATAAAATAGAAGAAGCGATGATGTTGATGATTTGATTATGAACAGTCAAATTGCAAGGAGTGATGTTGAACCTGAAGCTTCTTGTTTTTTCTGATCGGACCCGAATTCGAGACATCTAAATCTGCAGAAGTTATTTCCTCTCCTCAACAAATGAAAGTTAATGATGTTTCCAAGTATGTTAATTTCGTAGCAGCAGATATTTTTCGAAAAGAGCCTGAGACTAAAAATTACTCCGACAGAGAGTTTATCACATGATGAAATACTTCTGAATCCAAAAGTGTTTACTGAATTTAAACTGCTAGGCAACCAAGAGGAAATTGTTGCAGATGAAGCATTGGTCAAGAAAGCTAGTACCTATCTTGTTGATATAGTTCTTCCAAAGTTCGTTGAAGATCATTGCTCGCTTGATGTCTCACCAATGGATGGTCAAACATTAGCCGATGCACTCCGTGCTCATGGAATTAATAAACGTTCTCTTGGACAAGTTGCTAATATGGTTAAGCATTTGCCAAATATATTGGATATATGCTCCCTTGAGATTATCGTTAGGTCTGCAAGGCACTTTCTAAAGGATTTACTAAGGGAATCCGAAGATCATGATCTTGGGATGGCTATTTCTAATTTCTTTAATTGTTTCATTGGGAATGTTTTACCTGATGGTTCAAAGTGGAATTTTGACAATATGCAATTCAAAGTCCAAAAGAAAGGACTGCATCATCACTCGAAGCACAAGTATATGAAGGGACAAACGAGGTGGAACCATAGAGATTTTCTAGAAAAAACCAGCTGGCACATACACTTTTAACTTCTGAAGGACTATGGTTTCAAATTAAAGAATTTGCACAATTTAAATATCAGTTTGAATTACCAGACGATGCAAGGATTCAAGTGAAAAAGATTGCAGTTATTCGTAATCTGTGCCAAAAGGTAGGGATAACAATTGTTACGAGAAGGTGTGATTTTGATGCTTTATCACCCTTTCAAGCCTCAAATATTTTGAATCTCCAAACAGTGGTAAAACATTATGTTCCATCATGTTCATCACCCTTAGTTTTCATCGGCTTCTACTTCACGATCACTCGAGCTCGTTTTGAGGAGCTCAACATGGACCTGTACAGGACATGCATGCAGCCGATAGAGAAGTGCTTGAGGGACGCGAAGATGGACAAGAGTAGGGTCCACGATGTCGTGCTCATCGACAGATCGACGAAGATTCCTAAAGTCCAACAGCTGTTAGTATATTTTGTCGATTTAATGCTAGATGATCTTCGTTACAACCTGTCACACTCTCAATTCGAAGACGAGTTTTTTTCAACAGAGGATCCAAAGATTTTTATTATTATTTTTAGTAATTTTTATTCTTTTAGTATTTAAGGTATTTTTGGCATTTAAGGTATTTTTAGTATTTTTGATAATTTCGAATTTTTTGACATTTTAGGTATTTTCGGTATTTTTTATTTTTTTTTGTATTTTTGGATTTTGAGTCTGTTTAGAGATTTTAGGATCATAAGTTTTTTTCCCTTTCTTTTACAATTTTTTTCCTTTTTTTATAAGTTAGGAATTAGAGTTTATATGTTGGGATTTATTTTCTTTCTTTGTGTCTTAGGATTGGAGTATATATAAGTCACGTTTAGTTGTTTAAAGACAATCCTCTGTTATGATATAAAATTTTCCTTTTTTCGAGAAAATTTGGAGGACAGTTATTTTCTCTTCTCGCCTTCTCCTCAACTCCCCTTCTCGTCAGTCCATGAGATAATCGCTATCCAGCTTGGTGTCAAGTTTCTACCTTCAACCTTACCAACGATTAGGAGTTAGATGACTACAATCAAGTGCCAATACGGGCAAAGAACATCTACAATATTTGTAATCAGAGCCCATATTTGCTACGGGAAAAGCTATTTCACCATTTTTATTTCTAATCACTAAGCTGTTCAATTGAATGCTAAGAATAAGATTAAGAGAGAAAAAATGTGTGTGTATATATATATATATTATCAGAAGTATCTAACAATTTATATCTTACTTGACGGTTAGTCATTGATAGATCAGAGATATGTCTTTCCTTGACAGAACAAGCATGAGGATTCATTTAATCTTGATCTTTGTGGAGTGAAAAAGACACTATACTAGATTTGCTCGAACCTCCCATTAATATCCATAAATGACTTGTTTTTACTAATAGATGAGTATTACCATATGTATATTCAGGTGCATGCCCTCTGATTCAGAATAAATATGTTTCTGAAATAAAAAGTGGACGTTCCGGCATAAATTTTAGGCTTCTGATTCTAAATATTGATTATTTTGAACTAAAAACAAACTCTTTAGTGGAATATTTACATTATATATATATATATATAAAAGAAATATCTCAATTAATGACATCTTCCTAGCAATGGTGCCTCCAAGTATGTCTCATTAGTAGAAATTTTAACTCATGGAAAAATGAAGTTCTATATTGGATGAGAGCATCATTGGTTCATGTAGCATCAAAGTGAAATCAACTCCATAATATTCCATGAGCTAGATTAGCATTGTATAAGGACATTTGGAATTGAAATTGACTTCAACACATGTCTCAGTTGACCATTTGGTAGTGAAGGATATTTGATATTGAAGCTGAATTTGGACTTGCAGAACTAAGACTGGAATAGGCAAGGTATAGAATGCACCCCAAGTTCTAATGTGACTGATCACTAGAAGATGCATCACAACCAAAGTAGAAGACTTTGAGCATGAGGAAACTCAATAAGACACGACCACAGATATACATTCGCTGACCATGATTTGGCCCACATCTGATGGCTATTGCTTCCTCTTTCTGACAGCCTCTAACAACACAGCACACTATTACTGCTCGTTAGGTGCCTTTTTCTCACTTGCATATACCCTAATTAACCCATTTTAGGATCGGCAATGAGATTCTCAACAGGTACCATTATTCCTCAACAATATCCATTGAGATCCAGTCTATCTCAGAATGTACTAGAAGTCTCAGACCAGAAGCGTATGGAATACAAATTTGTACCGCTGTATATTAGTTGACAAAGGGAGGGCAACTGCTACAGATAACTTACTACAACAATGCCGATTTTAATCAGTAAGCATAATGGTAGGTTGAAAATTTTGTCTGCCAATTGAAAAGAAATGGCCAATACATGAAAGCTATAAACTAATAACACTGTGAGCAAATTAACAACGCTCATAAAAATAAGAAACATCTTCACGTGGTAGGAGAAATCATTCGATTTTCACATCTCTATATAATGATGAGAATTAAGATTGACTTGGCTAGAAAGTTAGGAGGGGGAGGGGAGGGACACAAAAAAAGCTTCATCACTCGTGTATATTTTTGTCAGTTTCTCTTCTCTATCTCCTTCCTATCTTTCCATCGAAGTAAACCACTTAAAAAAGAACAATATTATGATGGCAGCTATAGACATATTAAAGTTTCAGAAAATGATCAAATAGTATTAACCAGAATAAGACCCATACCTGTAAAGATATAAAAAGAGAGTTGCAAAGGACCTTGTTTTCCACCACACAACTACAAGAAACAACAATAAAAGGATTATCAGATATTATAGCTTTAGCTAAATTATTTTTTGAACATTAATACTAAGAAAAAACAACCATACCCAAGATATTCTTTTCCTACATCTCTGGCGCAGTATCTTGTATAACCCAAACCGGTATAATCCCATACCTACAGAAAAGTGGATACATAATCATACCTCAAGTAATGAAGGCTTTTCAAATTTACATTTTTGACATATGGTTTATACGTTCAGCGATAGGAGATGGAATTATCACAAGTATGATACTTGGAGTCTCATAATAGAAACATTTCCTATTGGCTTGGACTAAAGAAAGAATATTTCTAGGGGTTAACAGAAAAGGGTACTAAAGCAGAGAAATATAAAACTGGAATGCAAAGTTCAAATGGAGATTAATAAAAAAAATGCCAGATTGATTAGATAAGAAAACTATCAATGCTAATGTACATATTTCTGCATAGAAAACCAGTAGCACAAATCTTGGGCTGTCATGGATATATTTTCAAAATCTATAAAAATGCAGAAAACCTAATAGTTGATGATATGGATTTAGGTATTACATTCTTGTTTTGTAACTTAATTCATGTGAATAACCAAGTATATACAGAACATCCTCTGTTGATACATGTGCAGGGAGAACGTTAGTAAAGTTTTTTTTTTGAAACATCCACAATATGGCATGATCTTGTAATCTCAAATTCATCGTCAATATTAGGTTGTGCTTACCACGGTGGCAAAAGGAGAAACGCTCGTCCCCAGCGCCCCCGCCAGTCCATCTCAAGACCAACACGGAGGAGGTAAATCACGATAGCTAGTAGCCTGAATAGTGACTAGTGCATAAGAGATGGCAGGAACCTGACTATTAGCTAGGATTTGACCCCCAGACCTCATGGCGGCAACACCTCATGCACTAGCCATTAGCTCATCCCGTGGGGATGGCTGTGCTTACCACAACACTATTTGGGGTGTCTACTACACGAACGTAATCTCTCTACTGAACTCTATGCAAGACCATCATAGTAATATTTGGATGATTTGATTTGTAATCCCTAACTTATCCAACATATGCACAAGTCTTAATGTTGCATCTGCTGAAGTCATTAAGTTCATCTTCAGTTGACTAATAAGCATGACTTTGGTCAACATTAGGAAACAATTGACGGTGTACAACTCAAACAACTTTAATGGACGCTATCTTAGATTACAAGAGTTGCAGTTAGAGCTTTTTACCTGCATTTGATTGAAAAAAGCATGCCTTTGGTGTTTAACATGCTCCCAAGCACCAATATCTGGAATATTGGATACATTAGCATAAAAGACAGTTATACTGTTCAAATCACTTAGCTAGAGATGGTATAGAGGTAAGTCCTAGTTCATGGTTATGCAAATTATGAAATATATGATCAATTCAACAAAATGTAATATAAAAGGCAAACGAATTTAAGAAAAATAACAATCCTATAAATTCTAAAAAAGGATCCTGAATAAGTGAGATTGGCCTGTTAATTGGTCAAAGCAACGTTCAGAATTATTAAAGATTTAAAGGTAGGTGCTAGCCACTTACAAATGATGGGGAAGAAAGTATTATTACCTTTATTAATCAATCAATACAATAACCAAGACATACAGAACAAACCAATTAAATTCAGCTCAAGTACCGACAATTGCTGAATAGTGAACCCCTTCTTGTCAATGCATGCTGTATTGTATCCCCATTAAAGCAAGAGAAATTTTGGATGACATTTTTAGATATCAGAAGATTAAAAATAATGTATTTCAAACTTCATTTACTTCAACTTCAAGTGTCAATAAAGTGGTGGTTACAATATCAAATTAAACAAAAAATTCATCCAACATAATGCAAAGGATGAAATTGTGATGATGAAATAAAAACAACATTATTATAAAACTCCTTTTTTGAAACAAAGTAATTCAAATATGTAACCCATACATAACCCAAATTTTAAACAAAAAAATTGCATTGATTCTTGTTTTACTATTTCTAGCAACTCTGCTAAGTAATCATAACTAATCATTGAAGCTGATAAATAACATAATAATTTCATTGGATTGCAGCTTCTCTAGTACCAAGTGTCATTCCATCACTATGTATCTTATTCTCTCATGGAACACTAGATTAGAAACCATAGGAGCTTGGTTGTCAAATACAATATTATTGGATCTTTAGATGAATGCTTTAATTGCTTAACAGACAAGTTCATATATAGCTAGAGTCATGGCTTTATACTCTACCTCTGCGCCCTCGGGCTATGGTGCAACGGTTAGGCCCTCCAAAGCGGTTAACCCGGAATCTAAGGTCGAATCTCAACTGCAGCGCACTGCAGGGATTTTCCTCCAGTGGGACGACAATTCTAAGAATGTTGGCTGCTTGGATAAGCCTCCACGAGCACTTCCCGATTTACCCGTTGGTGGGAAACTTCCATGGGACCGGGCTGGTCACCCCAAAGATTAGTCGATTCGAAAAGCTGAATACCTGGATTACCAAATAAATAATAATAATAATAATAATTTGTACTCTGCCTTTGTATTTGACCTATCTAAAACAGTCTACTTACTCTCTACCTGCTCTTCTAGAAGGCCACATTACCTACCAAGGGAAGATAGTAAACCCATGTGGATCTTTAGTGTGGGAGAACATGCCTAGTCAGAATCAATTTGACAATCTAAAGGTAACTTCGATCTTGATACAAGAAACATCGATGGTCATATGACATAGAGCCTTAAAAAAACTAACAAGAAATCATGTTCACTAGTGGTGATGTTTGGTCTTGTAATATAAAGTAATTTAGTTTCCCAACGTTATTTTTGTTCCTAGCCCAATGAATTTTCCACTATTAGACATTCAAATTTATAAAAGTATCAACAAATTACCTGTAATAAATCAATTCCTTAAGCATATAATAAATCAATTCCTTAAGCATATAAATACACATTTCCATATACATATATGCCCCTAAATATTTTGAACCAAATAAGGCTACTTCTGAAAACTACTGATATTTTGTCGAAATGGGTCAATGACCCTGTCTCTCTTGCCGAAATAATTTTAATGGTACCAACTGCGATAAGAAAATACTCTTCTAAAGACTTAAACTTTGATTCTTCTGACAAATATGGCAAGGAAATAAAGCACTATAAAATGAGGGGGGTAGACACAAGGACAAGCACCAACTAGAGTATACAATAGCAAAAGGAAATGTCACCAGAGTCTAAGAAACAAAGATGTAACAATATCTTATTCCTATGCTTATTTAAGTTCCAATAGTGTTAATCCAAGACCAATTATGAGTAATTAACCAAGATATATTTATATATGTTTGGAAAAACTAATTTCAATACAAAAATGTCTTTAAGCGTATTATTTAATTTAGATGATGAAACTTACAAGGTTGATGTCATTAAGATATTACTAGACCTAATATAACCACAATAAACAACAATAACAACCAAGTTTTATCTCACTAGGTGAGGTTGGCTATATAAATTCTTTTACATCATTGCACTCTATCCCCTACTATATCATTATCTTTTTTTAAATAAATTTTATCTATTTTATCGTTGTTAATTAAATCTTCTTTAGTTTTCATTTTTCTCGTTTATTGTGCATATTTGTTATAGTTTCACATCGCATAATTAGAACATTTATTGGACGTCTAAGTACATGTTTGTACCATCTTAAATGAGTTCTCAAAATTTTTCCTCAATAGGTGCAAGCTCGACTTTCTCTCTAATATTTTCGTTTCATATCATGTCCATACTTGTATATCCGCATATCCACTTTAACATTCTCATCTCTGCGACTTATCTTCTGCTTATGTGCTCAAGTTATAGCCCAAAATTCAACTCCAGATAATATAGCAAGTCTACCCATCGTTTTGTAAAAATTTTCTTTAAATTTTAGAGATAGTTTATGATCACACAGAATACTTGACACTCCCCTCCATTTCAGTCATTTTGCTTGTATCCTATGTAAGACATCTCTCTCAACCTCCATCCTTTTACAAAAATAATCCTAAATACTTAAAACTTTTATTTACAAGTAATTCGTCATCTCTATCTTATCAATTGTCTTATTACGTCTAATATAGCTAAACTTAAATTTCATATATTCGATATTTACTCTATTAAGTTTAAAACCTTTCACTTTCAGTACTTCCCACTAAGATTCGAGCTTAACATTTACTTCTTCAAATATCTCATTTACCAAAATAATATCATCTGCAAACATGTATCATGGTAACGTGTCTTAGATGTGTCCAGTAAATTCATCCATGATTAATTTAAAAAGATAGACTTAGAGCTAATCCTTGATGTAAGCCTATCTTTATTGGAAAGACTTCTATTAATCTGCTTAGAGTCTTCACTTTTGTTATTACATCTTCATACATATTCTTAATTATTTCAATATACGCTATACTAACATTTTTTTTTTCTATAATTCTCCACATAATTTTCCTCAAAACTGGTCATAAGCTTTTTCTAGATCAACAAATATCATATGTATGTTTTGCTTTTTATTCCTGCTACTTTTCAATCGGTTGTCTAAGAAGATGTATAACTTATATTGTCGACTTTTTAAGAATCAATCCAAATTGATTTTTGATACTATGGTCTTCATCCTTAGTCTTTTTTATATCACTTCTAAAGTTTCATAGTATGACTCATTAACTTAATATCCTTATAATTAACACAATTTTGTACGTCTCCTTTGTTTTTACATAGGGAATATCAGTTTAAATAACTTCGTAAGTTATTACCCAGCTTCTCTAGACAATTCTATACCTCTATTGAAATATAATATATTCCAACCACTTTTCTATTTTGCATCTTATTTAAAACTTGTTCTACTTTTGAATTTTGAATTTTACGATAGGAATTTAAATTTCTCTACTTTGCTCTACTAAAATTACCTAAGTTAAGTTGATCATCTAAACCTTCATTAAAAAATTGATGAAAATACTTCTTTCATTTTCATCATATTCACTAGTACCTTATTGCATTCATCTTCAATGCATTTTATTTGATTAAAATCTCTTATTTTCCACTTTCTCGCTTTAGCTATTCTATAGATATTCTTTTCTCCTTTTATATCCAGTTGACAATATAAGTATTCGAAAGTTTCATTTTTGGCTTCACTGATCACTTTCTTGGCCTCTGTCTTGGCTACTATATTTTTTGTAAAATTTTCTTCATTCTTACTAGTTGTGACCTCGGACCGACCCCGAATCAGACCTAGCCCAGACCCATAACCAAGTCAACGAGTCGGTTACCCAATGATTTAGTTAAATGGGTCGGAACGGTAACTAGCCCATCCCCAAACGGGTTGGTTACAATTCAAAGCAAGTTTTAACCATAAATTGACAATTAGAATCGGTGATCCGAACCGGTGGTTTCAATCTTTTTGAACAGTTGAGATTATATGATCATTTTTTTATTAATGGCTATGAGATTGTCATTCCCCAAACTCTATAAATACACTACTCATTTCATTGGTTTTATATCAACTTTCCTACTCGTCTCTAAATTCTGAAATCTAGATTGTTTCTAACTTTAATTCTTCAATTGGAAAAAAATTCATATCAATCTCGGAAGGATAAGGAAATAACAATTTCGAATGTGGATTTCAATGATTTCAATTTATTAATGATGAACTAGAGAAACTTCCGACAGCTGAGGCGCAAGAAAGTTTTGAAACTTCTAAGGTTCGGGATACTCCTCTTTTAAAATCGTCTATTTTTACTAAACATTTTGAGAAAATATTCTTCCATCTAGAGAAATGCGTGCACAAGATAAGTGTTATTATGAGTCATTAAAGTGACACATCAAAACGAAGCACCCAACTAAGTTTAGTGTCGAACATTCTCAAATACAACTATCTAAATTTTCATCGATTAGTTAAGTATCAATTTTAATTTATTTAAATATTTTGATATTAAATTAAGAGAATCATTAGCAAGATTTATTTCTATAGAACATCTTTTTTTTAATTTTGGGTCTAAATGCATATTTAAGGATTTTTATCAAGAATCACTTAACTCACCCGCTAAACATGTTCCGTAAGTACACTCACTCGTAAAATTAAAAAATTAGTGAAACAAAATTAAAAAGATTTAATTGAAGAATTTAGCAAATTAAATAATAAAGTATCTTTATATTTTGATATTTGGAGTGACCATTGACAATCTCATTCATATATGACAGTGACTTGTTATTGGATTGACAAATCTTGGTAAATTCAAAAATGTTCATTAGAATATCTACACACAACATAACTCAATTAATGTGCTTGATTTTTCAAAAAATATAGAATAATTTCTAAAATATTTTCAATATCATTTGATAATGTTAGTTCTAATACTACAAATATTAATGAACTTAATTTTATATATAACCTACTATTAGTAATTTATTTTTTCATATTCATGTAATGCTTTAAATTTATACGTCTGAGACGAATTCTAAATTTTAGAAAATCAAAATCAATTAAAATTGTTATTTCTTATCTGTGGTCACATCCTAATATAATGAAATAATGAAGTAGATTTTGTAAAATTAATAGAATGAGACTTAAAAAATTCCACGTGATGTACCAACACATTGGAATTCAACATATAAATTATTACAAGATTCATTTTAATATAGAAAATTATTGTGTTCATTTTTTGCACAAAATAATAATAATATCAATGTATATCTATTTTTACACTAATGGAATATATATATAGTAGTATTTGTGAAATTCTAAAAGTATTTAATGATGCAACCGAATAATGTTTATTATCCTTCTTCTCATTTAGTTGTAATGCATTTTTGTAACATAACTTTAATTTTAAATGAATATATTATGAATAAATTTTTATCTTCGTACATGTTAGCAATGAAGGCAAAATGAGAAAAATATTTTTATCATATTCTTTATATTTATTTAGTTGAATTTGTTTTAAATCCTAAACTTAAATTAGATGTTTTGCATGAAATGTTAGTTATGTATTATGATGTTGTAATTTCATTTAAAAATTCTTCTTCTCCTGATCCTATTAATATTGTACAAAATATTAAAAATAATTTATATGATATTTATAAAGATTATACTTTAAAATATAGATGAGAAGGTAATGTGTCTGAAATACAAAATATTAGTATCATTCGTAATTTAAAAGTTATAAAAGCGCAACTTTTATTAAGAGAATGGATGATTATTTTATGACTTCTTTTTATGTTAGTGAAATAGATAACGAGCATAATTTCAATATTTATGTTAGTGGTGGTAGGCGACTTAAAGTTACCTCATCTTCATCATAGCAAAAAAAATTCTAGCTTGTCTAGTGTCAATCGTTATTGTAGAAAAGATATTTAGTTCCAAAGGTAATATCTTAGAAGAAAGACGATTTACTTTATCTCTCGACTCTTTGGAAGCACAAACATTACTTGACGATTGGACGAGAGTCGTAAAAAATTCAAAAAATGCAACTTTCAGATTATGGATAACACAACCTTAAGATGACACGTTGCGGTCGGACCCTGCAATGCATTCCTTTCGGAGAATAATCTAGCATTAACATAATAGTTTGATGAATTCATTCATAGGACATTCGCCTATTTTTGATGTTGGCCTAGCACAACCCTCAATTTTTTTCATTAAAGCTTAGGATCATAGTTTAAAATCTCATGTTGTTTCGCCTGATACGGGCGAAATATTTTGTTCCGCCAGCGGACCGACACTGGCATGCCTCCGGTGTCGGCATTCCTTGAGCCCTGGGGACGCGTCGCGCAGGCCTAACGTTAAGTCCGGACGCACAGCGAAGGCCCGGTGATGAGCCCGGACACATTGCGCTGGCCCGACGACACATCATACTAGCTCGGAGGCTGCCAGCGATGCGCCGCAGAACAGGTGGGGGACGAGGTTTAACTTAGGTTTAATTAAATAACTTAGGTTAATAATTTTAATCAACTCCTAATTATGATTAAAATAATTTAGATAAGCTTAATTAAAGCTTATTTGAGTGGAAACTCATTATATAACTAAACCTTATTTGAGTTAATCTCGATACACTTTAAAGTGTGTTGAAGTGTGTTAAGTGTCTACGTGAAAAGGTACTGAAATTGTATTGTTCCATCAAAATACAAAGACTCCACCACATAATAACACTTTAAGCCTTGCCCTAGTCCACTATAAAATAAACTACATAGAAGGGACATCATGATCAAAGGTGTTTTAAAGAATAGCGAATAAAATGAAGAATTCTAATAATCATTTTTTGAAACATTACAATAACATGATTCCTAACAAAAGTACTAGAATACTTATAATTGGACAACAAGAGCTAGTCGAATAGCAAAAAATCGTCAAATAGAATGTGAAAGGTGATGGATTTATTACCCACCTCTAAGAAATGAAATGGTTGCAGGAGTAACTGTGCTAACCCTAGAGCCGGGTATCTCATTTTTAATGTAGCAGCTGCTCCCACCCAATGCCGGATTTGGATCAACAATGGCAACATTTAAATGTTTCGTTAAAGGTGTACTTGCTGCAAAGTCAACAATAGGATTTCAGGGATGTAAGATTAATTATAAGCACCTAAAGCCCTATCAAATCTAAACATATCCACAAATCATGACAAGTGAGAAGCTAATACTAACTGGATTTGAAATACTGATAAAATATTGACATCCTAATTTATGTAAAGTCTGGCTAGGCTGATCATCCATCAATCAGGAAAGATAATGAGACCAATATGGATATATACAATAATACGTTTATTGTCATTTAAGTAAACTACAGCATTAAGAAGATTGGAGGTTCTCCATAAAATGGAGATAGAAAAATAAACCAAAAGCTAACCTAGAAAAGTTATATCACATTAGTAAATACCTACACAGGGCACATGCAAGGGCCAAGCCAACCATTCCACCACCAATGATGGCCACATCAAATGGTTCAGAATTGGCGGTTACACCATAATTCTTTTCACATACCTGGACAATCACAACATAATATTACTTTCATCCTACAAAATCTAAAAAATAGAAGCATAATATGAAAGATCAGGTATTTAAATAATAATCATAGTATGCAGCAAGGAATGAAATCTCGAGCAGTGTCACCTGAAACGGATGGATTTTACTCTTCCGACACAGGGCAGCACGCGCAACAAAAGGAAGAAGGAAGAAGGAATCAATTGGGGATGAAGACTTATCTCGAAGCATCGTGAAAGATTAGCTCGTCGAGGCCACCGACGAGACATCAGTAGCGGCGGCGAGGCAAGAAAAAATCACATGCGTGGAAGGGGAGGCGCCGACAGAATCGTGAGGGGAGGAATCGGGGAGGAAAAATAGGTTTTATTAAAAGTTTTAATTAAAATCATTATATTATATATATAATTTCTAATTTCTAATTAATTATTATATATATTATAATTATATATTGTATAAATTAATAATTAATTAAATAAACTGTTAATTAATTAATATAATTATAATATATTATTTTATTATTTTATTAAAAATATTAAAGTAAAAAATAGATAATTTATATAATATATAGTTATATAATTTACAATAATTTCAAAATCAAACTTTAAATTATTTTTATAAATTAAAAAAAGATTAAAATTTTATAAAAATATTTAAAATAATTTTAAAAATTTATAAATAATTTTAAAATTTTATAAATAATTCTAAAAATTTTAATTGTTAAAAAATATAAACATATATAAATTTGATTTTAGAATGCAATATAAGCTATATATATATATATAGATAGATATATAGATAAATTATAATATTTAATATACATTATTTAGAATATTTATAAAATATAATTATATAAATTAATAATTAAATAAATAATTTATATAATTATTATATATAAATTAGGATCTTTGTGTTAATTTATATATAGATAATAACTTCTTTTTTTATTTTAGAATCAATTTGAGATTTAGAACCATGAATATTAACATACTTAGCTCTCTACTTCAAACACTTTTTTATTGATATGAATGTCTGATCTTTATGCCTAGGAAGTATTTTACATTACCTATCCTTTATTTCGGAAGTTTTGAGAAAGGTATGCTGTCAAGTTATATAAAATTAACATACAATTTATTTTAAAATTATATATATAAAGTATCGAAATCGTATCGGCACGATACGATATCAAAGCTATATCGTTCTGATCTGGGACCGAAACCTCGACAGGTCAAAATTTTAAACCATGGTATGTAGTATGAAAGGTACTATATACTTTGAAATCTGTTTTTGGTGGCAGGAAAAAGGCCGTGACAAGAAAAATATTATTGGCAATTATGATAAGGCTTTGTTAAGGAATTTGCTCTAAAGATATAGCTAAATGTGTAGATAAGCTAACATCAATTTATAACACTGAAAAATAAAATTATTATACTAATGGAGGTGATTGATGAGGTCATCCTAATTGTGGTCAGCCCACGATTTATATAAATATTATGCTAGTTATTGTTCTCTATCAAATTAAGCTCATTAACACTTGTCATCCAATTTATTGGAGCAAAAGGCCCCTCCTCCAAGACGGCCCAACACTCTTTGAAAGAGGATAAATCACGAGGGACATTTATCCTAGCACAACGGCCCTTTGCATGAGGGAGGTCAGACACTCAGCGAGGTATTTTGTACCCGCTGGGAATTGACCTCAAGACCTATTAGAGTAATCACTCATGCATATACCAACTGTGCCAATTCATGGAGTCAATTGTCATCCAGTTTATGGTTGAGTGGAAGACAGAGCATAAATATGTCATATAAGATGTTATTTGACAATATTGACATTGATTTAACAATTAGCAAATTGGCTAAAACTCTTAATACAAACAAGGAAAAGGAATGGATTTGGCTTTTAAATTTGTAATTGATTTTAGTAAAAGTCTATTTTAATTGACAAAAGGTTGATAATTTTTAATTTGGTAATATTATATTTCCCAACTAGGGTATTGTTTCCATAGTTTAGGTAAGGTTGTTTATAAAAGTTATCAATTCAATGTATTGGGTATCATTCAACTAATAGAATTCTAATTTAATTAATTTTTGGAGTTTTAATTCAATTTTGGTGTTGCATTAATTTAGTATCAGAGTCGAGTTCCTGAGTTCCTATTAAGTTTGTTCATGTTTTAGCTCCATCCATCAAATCTCCTCTCCTTAAATATAAATTTTGTTTCTCCTAGTGAACAATAGCTCTCTTTATAGAAAAACATGACCAATAATGAATACCTAAATAAGATGAGGACTATTTACACTTTGGCTCCATAAATCCATATAGACACTCCATAAATACCAAGTGGATTTTTGTAGGATGATTTGTTCCGTAGCAATGTCACTTGCTTATTTATTATTAGGACTTTCGTCCCCTTTGTCATTTAGAGGATTTAAGTTAGATACATGATTGACCCAAACTAGGTCGGTCATCCAACAAGTAGAGATGAATACATGAGCCCCTAGAAAAATAAAAACCCTAAGTTCCAATTGTCACAGTAAAGGTCATATGGCATCTAAGTGTACACGAAGTTGTAGTCTTAGAACATGAACCCAATCCTTAGGACAAAGTGGCATACTTTCTAGCACGGAGAAATGACGAAGAAATTGACCCTCTTGACGAGCACCATGAAAATGAGGAAAGTGAAGAACAACCATAGATTTGAAGTAGTGCATTGTACCCTTTCCATGCTCACGCTTGACAACATGTGAAAATGTACTACCATCTTCTACACATGCAAAATGTGGGAGTAATTCTTGCATAGTCGTGATCCACAATGGGAGTTGCATGAATGTTGTTTCACAAGGACCTTTTAAGAATTTAAGCCACCACTAAACTACACTCGAGTCCCTATAACGCAACATTGGTAAATTAGACCTCCCTTTCGAGACCTCTTCTAATTCAGCACAATAGTTAAAATATCCATTATTATGGACGAGAAAAAAAAAATTAAGCACAATGGGTAAAATATCTTACCATACGTAACAGTAAAGGTTAGCGAACTTGAGTCCAAACCTATGCCACAACCAAACCCACACCCTCAAAAATATCCCTCCACCTTCTCGCATAGCCCCAATTGGAAGAAGAACAAAGCCAAGAGTCATGGTAGCATTAGTAATCAGCATCACAGTTGACCCTAGAGATTCGCCAAAATATTTTAAATGAATTCCAAAATATAACTAGTGAAGAATTACTGAACAGACTACCGCCTATGCACACAATCCAACAAGTCATTTATTTCATTCCAAGATCAAAATTGCGCAACCTACTAAACTATCGTATGATTGCATTAGAGTGTGCTGAACTTAACAAGCAAATCAAAGGACTCAGAAAGCTTTCATCAGAGAAAGCATGAGTTTATGATCGTTCCAATCTTATTGGTCCTGAAAAAAGATGGCTCTTGGAGAATGTGTATAGATAGTGATGCCATCAAAAAGATCACGATTAAGTATAGGTTTCCATACTGAGACTTAATGAAATGCTTGTCTTGATGGCAAGAACCTGTTGATTCTCCAAGATCCTCAAGATGGACTGTATAAATGGTTAATGATGTCCTTTAAACTTTCAAATGCTCCTAGTACCTTCATAAGGTTGATGAACCAAGTCTTAAAACCTTTCATAGGAAAATTTCTTGTGGTCGATTTTGATCTATAACGTGACACATAGTGAACACCTTAAGCATATTCACCTCATTCTAAAGACCCTTACGATTAATCTGCTCTTTCCTATAACCCCAACTTCTTTTCCTTGGGTTTATCATTTCTGTAGAAGGCATTTCAATAATATAGAAAAGATTAAGCTAATCCAAGAATGGCTCAAGCCACATTTCCTTTCAGAGGCTCAAAACTTCATGGCTTTGCAAGCTTCTATCAATTGACTTTAGTACCATTATGGCTCCCATAACAAAATGCCTAAAAAAAAGGAGTTTCTATAGATTAAATCCATCCAGACAACCTTTAAGGAGATCAAGGAAAGGATGACTAAGGGGTCCCATTCTTAGACATCCTACTCTCTCTAAACCATATGGCCTCTCTAAATCATATAAGGCGTCTTGCAACGTATTAGGAATAGGTATAGGGTCAGACTACACTAATAAGGTCACCTAATTACATTCTTTAGTGAAAAATTCAATGAGACTCCATAATGTTATTCTACCTACTGACAAAGAGTTTTATACTTTTATTCAAGCTCTGAGGCATTTGCATATCTACTATCCCATGAGTTCATTATTCATTTAGACTAAAAAATGCTAAGTTTCATTCAGTCTCAAAAGAAATTAAGTGCTATAATGTTAGGTAGGTTGAGTTCGTACAAGAGTACATTTTTGTTCTAAAACATAGTTCTAGTGTGGACAACAAACCAGTTAATTCACTAAGTCATGTTGCCACCACATTACACACCATAAAATATGACCATAGTAGGACTCAATCGATTCAAACAAAATGGGAACCATATGATTTGGTAGATTTTGTGATCTAAGATGGGTACCTATTTTAAGGCACATATTTTTGCATTGCTTGCATTACTAGAACTTCACTTTGAGACTTGCTTATTTGGGAATTGCATGCTAGTGGCATAACTACACTTTAAAAAGGAGATTATTGCCCTTGTGTTAGATTGATTTTATTGTCTCTCATAACATCAAGATGTTACACGAATCATATCACAATATCACACATGGTAAACAACAAAGACAACTAAGCAAAAATAGAATTGTACTCACCGCTACTACCTATACCCTATGAGCACTAGAAAGACATTAGCATGGACTTTATCTTAGGATTATAAACCAACTAAAGTCACAATTAAATCTTAGTAGTAGATTGATTTTCAAAAATAGCATATTTTATTTCATGCAGTAAAACAAACGCTGCATCCAAGTTGTTCTCTAGGGAAATTGTTCGGTTGTACAAGTTATCCATGTCTATAGTGTCAGATAAGGATATGAAATTTGTTAGCTATTTTCAGAAAACACAATAGAAATTATTTGAGACCCTACTTAAATTTTCTTCCACCTTCTATCACCATAAGACCGAGGAGAGGAGGTTGTTAATCGGAGTTTAGAAAACTTATTAAGGTGTTTAAAGGGTGAAAAAAAGGATATTTGGGACTCAATCTTGCCACTAGCCAAATTTGTTTGTAACAATTAAGTAAACTGACCTACCAGATGCAATCCATTTCAAATTTTGTATAGGTCAAAAGCTCGTTAACCTTATTAACTTAATTCCCTTAACTATCACTCCTCATTCTTCTGAGTCTGAGAAAATGACACTATAAGGCTTATAAAATTCAAGTTGATGCACATTATAAGTTTAAAGAGTACAATGTAGGATCTATCTGCTACGCATTCGCCCAGAATGTTGGTGCAAATCATGCCCCAAGTATGAAAAATAGATTTCAAATGTCAAACTATGGATAATTTCCATATTTCTCCAATTTATAGTAGAAAATATTTCAGGCAAATGTTCTATATTAACAAAAAAAAAAATTATACCAAAAGATAGTCATTATCTTTTGGCATCCAAGGGTGCTTTGCATTTAAATAAAACTATTTTACAACAAAGGAAATATTATAATATACAATTTCTTCCAACACCAGTTTAGTTATAAGTAAAACTAAATTGGTATGGTAATTCATTACTGAATAGTCATTAATTATCATTAAAATAACCAATTAAAGGAATTCTAGTTCATATACCAATTCAAAATGTATGCATCTATATTTTGTATACAAATTCAATTCATTTCAATTAGATAATGAAAAACACAAGCAACCTTTTCTGTGAATCAAAATACATCACCCTTAATTACAAGGTTATCACCCAATATCATTTATGCAAGTAGAATTTTAAGTTTCTCGAGGGAAACATATGTTACCTGGAGTCTTAATCTATATATCAAGTCTTGATTAGTCACTCGTCAAATTCTTAGAATCAGGAATGTTGATGCATTGTCTAAGACATTTTAGCAAGTAAAATTTGTCCAACAATATTTTTTCGAACTTAGATTAAACCAACAAATGCTTATAACGTACCTTGAAGTGAACACTTGAGTCATGGCTAATCGCCTTGGCAGCTGCAAACACAACAAAAATAAGTTTAAATAAAATCTCAATCACAAGTCGAATCCCACTCATGTGATGGCAAAAAACAAATCTCAGGATCTAGATTACACCTCAAAAGTAGAGAACTCTTTAGTTCAAATATCCACTTAACAACCATTAAATGCATAAATTCGAGAGCAAACCAACTCAAATGCAAGATCTAAAGGAAAATAGCAGAGATCAACCAAAATCAAAACTTGATGCGAAGAAACCATTGATGAAGAGCAAAACTTATACTTAGTATGTTCCTACTTGGCGTTTTTAATCCTCTCGTGTGTTTAATTTTGTGTTTATATCGTATTTCACGAGTAGGGGTTTATTTTGATCTTTACTTCAAATCCTTTCTAATTGATAGTGTTTTTACTGCTATATGAGTGTGTCTTATTTTGTAGGGAGTCAAATGAGAAATCAACCAAGATCGGAGAACACCACAGTAGGGAACACGGCCTACCATGTCCCATTCTGGAGAGTGATCGGAGGCCACCTCAGTAGCCAACACAGCCTGGCTGTGCTTCTTAGCACGGTCGTGGCACGACTTGTATAAAAAAGAAATGATTCAAGGATAAGCCAGGCAATTAGGGTTCAAGCCTCCATCTTCTTCAAGGGAGTCATCTTCCTCCTCCTCCACCTTCATCCAAGCTCTCATCCCGGTTGGGAGAGGTGCTTCCATCTCCATCTCTGGCGGCCACCTTCATCCACATGCTCTCATCCCGGTTGGGAGTGTTGGGATCTTGAGCGCAAAAGCAACATAAGTGCAGCGGAATAAAAAATTAAGATCCTTCCAGAATATCCATGCGAAGGAAACCCGTATACTAAGAGTTATGAGAGTTTATACCTTTATTGCGTGAGCTACGTTCTCCCGGCAACAACTTTGGTACTAGTTGGACCTCAGCACGATCAAGTGTTCGCATCTCTTTCGGTATCCATACGAACACGTTCCGTCCGTCTCAAGAACTCACAAACTTGGAGAAGAAAAATCACCTAAGGTTGTGCTAGCAACCACCCAAGGTGTTCGGCCAACGAAGAAGAAGGAGAAGAAGAAGACTCAAATTCAAAAATTATGCATGAAAATCTCATTTTGCAACCTTTTATATTCATCCAATGAATACCAAAGGTTTTTGCCTCTTGGTCTTCTTT
>JBBUKS010000055.1:5187845-5201010 GCA_038050645.1 Hedychium gardnerianum | reverse complement strand
TCCAAATTGACTCCATGAGTCTAATTCGAATTGGACTCAATCCAATAGTTGGATCCAATTGAGTCTAACTCAATGATTTTCCTTCTTGAATGTATAATTAATCTCCATTAATCATCTTTAATGGGTTGGATTTTAGCATATTGGATTAACCCTTAACCCAATACCATAATCATTAACCCAATAAGCCTAATCATCTCATAATTGGCTCTTAGGGCTAATACTAACAGGGAGAAGCTATCATCCATCTCACCCCGGTTGAGTAAGTTCTCGCGAGGGAACACACACTTGGAGAGGAGAAGAAGATGTTGTGATGGTCTTCCTGTTGCATTTGAGAAGTGTCCTACGATAATCGTCTTAAATATTATCTTATTTATTCGATAAATAAAATTCACTATTTGGGTGTACATTCTATATGTATGTGATCTTAAACTAAATTAATGGAATCCACAATACAATGCATAGCATGAGAGAAATTGTGATTGGATCACAGTTAGTTGGTATTTCATCATGTGTAATTATGTATGTATTAAAATCTTCCCTAGTCAATTGATGAGATTGGACGTCGGCGATCTGTGAGACTAGCACATGTTATACTCCTTGGTTTATCCAAGCAACTAATTCTCGCTGGCTGAAAATATTGGGATGTTGAGAGTCGACATGTGGATGCTAGTTAAGGGTAACTAGTTCATCGGATGTGACCTGCTATGAGACTTCATGTGATTCTTTACATGTCGATGAAGATCTCATTATAGCTCGAGTGCAAGTTTCCTTAGACTTAAGGTATTCAAGTTACCTTGGCTTATACTTTGACATCTTTGCTATACATCTCCCAGGGGATGTAGTTACGAGATGATTGGGTACAAGTCAATATGCCCGGAGGTGTTTGAATAGCCCACAAAAGATTCATCACTCCTTTTATAAAGGAGACATATACCCTATGGTCTCTTGTCAGAATTATTACTCAAATATTTGGCCAAAGCAAAACATGTCAAGAGATCGTCTTCTTAGACATGTGTTCGAGTAATTTGAATCCACAGTACAAGGAACTACTACTTGGGCTGGTGTGACATAATCAGCCTAGTGGGGTTTGACACATAGACCATGTCTTAAACCAAATGAGTATAAGATGAGTGAAAGGAACAGTTCAGAATTTGTTCCAAGTCAACTATGATTTTTCGATTAAATGAGGATCATGATATACTACTAGGTGTCAATCTATTCATAATTCATAGTTAATTATGAATTACCAATATAACCGGAAACTTATTGGGTCACACGGACTATGAGTATATTCGAAAAACGTAAAACAAGTTTGAAAATAAGATCTCAAATAGAGAGAGATTGAGTCTGGACTAGACGAAGGGCAAATGTCGAAGGGCAAATGTGGAATGTATTTGTCGGGGCCGGAAGCATTAATGGGCCACACCTATTGTAGGCGGGTTAGACCTACTTATGCAACATCGGTTTGGTTTTGAACCAAACTAGTTTGGTTTTGGTTTTGAATCAAACTTATTACAAACAGATCAGGTTGGCTTATTGGGTACGGGTTTGAACTTGCTTACCAAACCCGGATGAAGATATATAAATACCTCTCCATGGGAGAAAAATCATAAGAAGTTTTTGGTTTTAGATTTTTTTGCTCTACCCACTTGTTGCTGTTGATTTTGGCATCATCGTCGCCGCCACCTGCTGCCGTCGGCCGCCCTTGCTACCGCTAGCCTGCCAACCTTGGGGACCCCTATTGCCGGCCACCCAACCGCCGACAGTCGTCCATGCTCCGGACAACAGCCCCCTTGCTGCTGAATTCGGTGCCGCCGAATTTAGTGTAGCCGGCAACTACTTGTCACCGTCCATCAATTCGTGTCGTGGAGTCCTCTCTCGGATAGCGTCATCTCCTTTGTTTGGCTAGTACCAAAACAGAGACGAAACTTATGACTTTGCAAAGTCGTCTTGAAGATAAGTCGGCATGAATATAAATAGAGGCAAGTAGGCTTGCTAGTTGATGTCTTTTCCTCTAAACGTCATCAGGTATGTCTTTTAAACGTCCATTTTGATCTATGATTATGTCTTGCACATGTATGGTCTTGTTGTTTTGGGATGCGCATAAAGTTTAAAGAAATCGTTTCGCTTCCGCTACGTGATTTTGTCGAAAACACACGGATTTTCTACGCGCGAACCCCAACACTTCCACCTTCTTAGCTTCAACAAGTCCATCTCCGACCAAGAAGTAGGTGTTATGATTCGCCGCCTCTTCTTGTCTGCATCAAGCCCTTGACCCGGTTGGGAAGAGGCGCTCCCATCTTCATCACCGGAATCCGCCACCGACTAGCCCTTCTCCTGGTTGGGAGAGGCGCTTCCATCTCCATCCATGAGCTGCAGGGTCCTGGGCTTGTTCCGCATCAACCATTCATCCGATTGGAGGGAGAGCTCTACTTTATCGCATAGCTTAGTTTTTCGTGCTTGCAAAGTGTTTGGTTAAATTCCCCTTTACATTATGTTTACTTTTGTTGATGCATTTCAATTCATTTAATTCCTGCTTTGTCTTGTTTCGTTGAATGCTTTAAGTTTATGTTCTTCATTTTCATGCAAGTAGGTTAGGTTAGATTAGAATGCTTTACTTTATGCTTTCGTTAATTCCTTACAATTGTAGTTTAGTGAGGTAGGTTAGATTAGAATGCTTTTCATTCATTAGTTTTAGCAACTCAACCAACAAACCCCCATTTACAATATCAAAAACCCAAACCCCATTCCAAATAAATTGATCTTAAGATTACCATTCGTCAGCTACATTCCTTAAGAGAGATGATCCAAGTTACCCTATACTACACTAGTTAGGGGGTTCGATAAATTTGAATTGTCATCCGTAGTACGTCATACGAGGTGTTATTAGAAGGCTCTATCAAGTACTTCACCTGATTGAAACGATTAACGCATAGAAATCAAATTAGCATTAGATTGCCAACAAAACTAAGGTCTTGTGGTAACGGAAGAGATGAAACTCACGATTACTACAAACAATTCTTTGCAACCTTCGACTATGAACCCGACTTTAAGCCCCTGGGCGGAAGGGGGAAGGAGATGACACCTTAGAAGATTGGGAATGGAACTCTTGGGTGATTCCTCTTTAAATACACAATTGGGACAAAGTGGGTTGGGCTTAGAAATCCTAATGGGCCTAAATGGTGTTTAATTTTTTAGAAACTCTCCATTTGCCACTTTAAATTATATTTTCTAAAGAAAATAAAATTTTAAAATAAATAAATATGTAATTTTTTAATATAAATATTGCAAAATAAACACTTTAAATTTATATTTTCCATAGAAAATAAATTTAAAAATAAATAAATATTTGTCAATAATTTTTTAATAAAAATATTGTATAATAAACACATGATAAGGTAAAAAATAATAATAAAGTCATTTAATTACTTTAGAACTTTCATGTTTCTATGAAATAGGTTTCCACAGTATAATTTAATTTAAAATTTCTGCTAAAAATACTTAAGTCATTTAATTTCTACCAAAATTTGAGATATAATTGTATCAATGGTAGATAAAAAAATTCTATTTTATATTTTTTATAAATTAAATTTTATAAAATTTCTAATTATATTAACATCTGTTACTTTTCTATCTTATTCCCAAAAATATTTAAACCATTTGATAAAAAAATATTTTTTTTTAATAATATAACACACTTTAGATGACATTATTTTTTTTATTTCACCTTAAGGAAGGTTCAATTAGGAGGTAATGTAAGTGGCAGCAAATTCATTTTTATTTTGTTTGAAGTGTAATATAAAAACTAAAATAAATATACATAAAGCCAGAAAAATGATAGTTTAGGCAATGAAATTAAAAATGATTTTAACCCTAAAAACCTGTTTAGGCAATAAAATTAAATCATTATCAAGATTCATCCGTTATTTAAGGTTATGAAAATTATTAGTTTAAAGAGAATTTAGTATTAGCAAAAGTTCATATAGTTTTTAATTTACTCCAATATCTCATATAATAATTTGATTTGTTATTAAATAAGAAGTCTACAAAAGACTCAAAATAATGTGATTCAGTGATAATTCATTTCTATGTAATTTTACAATAATAATATTATAATTAATTCACAAATTAATTTTATAAAGTCTTATAAAAATAAATATTAGAATTTATTTTAAATTGAATTTTTATTTTAGCACTGATAAGGAGTGAGAAAATTCTTAAGATGTGATAATTTATAGTTTAATCTAAAATCAAATTATAAATTTTGATATGATATTGATTTAATTAGGTGTAAATTAAAATTTTAATTAATTTACTATATAGTATATTATTATAATTACTAAGTATTATATTATTAAATTAATAGCTCCTAATCTAAATACATACTAAATCATTTATTATTAAATTATCTAAATATGTACTTATATAATTACAAATAACTTGGCTTTGGTGTTATCAATTTATAAACTAAGATCAAATTGAATTAAAAAATAAACTTATAAATCAAAGTTTTAATAAAAAATTGAAATTAGAGTTTTAAATCATTAAGAAAATTAGAGTGAATGTGTGTTTATAGAATGGAAAAAAAAAGGGAATAATTTAAGAGTAAGAGAATGAGAGTTGTTTCAAGAGAGAATTAAAAGTACTTTATAGAAAAATTGGTAAGTTTTTTTTTGAAAAAAAAATAATAATCATATATATATAGAGAGAGAGAATAATATTATCCTGCTCACCTCCTGTGTGCATCTCTGTGTGCATCTAAATTTTTTTTTCGGTTTGAATTCTTTTTTAGCTTGAGCACTATAACCTAACCCCTAAACCCTAAAAGTAAAATTTAATTGACTTAACCTCGGAGCCAAAAAAAAATTTAAACAAAAAATAAAAAAAATCCTCGAATAACAAATCCTTTTTTATATATATATAAGAGTACTATAGTTTGTATTTAAATTGCTATTGACATATAATTGATCACGTGCACATGTTGTTCAATGGCGACTTTGTGTTAGGTCACACATGACTCATTTTTAAGCCATGCATGATCAACTAATTTTTGGATCATTCTTGGTCCGAACTCCAAACCATGGAGGTGAGCTACCCTTGCTCGCCCCAACATGTGGACCAAGGGTGAGGTTATGCGTAACTTGGCTTGTTTGCCACCTCTAGCTAGGAGAAAGGGAGATAGGACCATACATGGAAGAGCAGCCTTGGGCTCAAGGTGAATAGTAAGTCACAGAAGAAGAGGTTTATAAGGATTGGGTAAGCTTACTATCTATGAATAAAATAAAATAGAATTTATTTGAAATTAATAATAAAAAACAAAAAAATGCTTAATGGTTCAAATTACTTGAACCATAAAGCAGCTAATGCATGAGATCTTGATAAAGAACAAGGGGGAAGCAATGTAAACAAAGGTAAACAATCGATTGTTGTCAGAGTCAGTGATATGAGTTGCAAGGGATTGTTAAAACAAAAAATGAACAAGATCCCAAAAAAAGTCACCAAGCAAGGTCACCAATAAACAAAAAAAAAAGGTAATAACAAGAATTAGGAAAATTCTTTACTAAGCAACGTGTAATATATATATAGTTAATAAAATGGCACCAACAATATAAAACCACACAAGAAAACACTATATAGGAACATCAACAATGTGAAACCAAACTACAAAAACATTAACATGACGCCAATAGGCTGAAATCGAGTTGGAAATGATATAAAGGAACATCAACAATGTTAAATCAACATCATAGAAATAACAAATCACACCAATAGCATGAAAGTTCAACACTACTATGAAGGAACTACAACAGTAGAGAATCACATCATGAACATTAATATAACACCAAGAGGATGAAGCTATAATAGACACAATAAAAGGACACCAGCAGTAAAAAACTACATCGTAAAAATATTAAAATAGCACCATAGCATGAGACCTAATTAGAAAGCCCACAAAATAACACCAGCATACAATATCACATCAAAGTTCAAAGATACTAGAAGTGTCAAGATGAAAACAAAATCTAACTTCCATGTTTCTGAGAAACTCTACCCAAATAAACTGAGACGTCCTCTGAAACCCAACCCTATGCATGCAAATCTAGAGGTAAGAAAAAACAGAAGGGTCATGTAGCCTAAACTAATTTTTGAGATAGTCGCTTGATTTACTCCAACCCAAAGATACAACTATCAAATACATCATAAGGTATGACTTACCTCCATCATTATTGATGTTATAGCATGAGAGTCAACTGAGTTAACATTAGGATACACACAAGTATCCAAATTGTTCCAAAAGTATGATCTACACAATCTTCTTATGCTTAGCAACTAGATCGTGCAATTGAATAAAATGTAAGACAATGACATAAAATATAATGCATAAGGTTAAATTACCAAAAATTATAAAAACAAAACAATATCTAAAGAAGTAGACAATAAGTGCCCCCACCCCCACCCAAAAAAAGGAGAAAAATACCTCTAGCACAATCTGGCCAAAGAAGATTCTTGTTTCTTAACAGCTCATGTGGAATTAAACCTCCACTCTCATGTGAGTTAAGGGTGTAAAACCCTCGCTGCGCACAAGCACAAAATGAACCCATAAATTATTCAAACTTTAATGAAAAACTTGAAACTAAAACTCAAAAATATAAATAATAAACTATCCAAAAACTCTCAAACCATAAAGCAAGAGTCATTCTGCAGAGAGAAGATGGTTGAGGGAATTGCATAGGAATGTCTCCTAGATTTCTGTAGATTATTGAATGTTATCCGGGAAAGATTCCACATTTTCATAGGTGAAACCTCGGTAAAAGTTGTTGTGCACCAACTGGCTGGCTGAAGTTGGAGTTGAGGTTGCAGCACGTAAACCAGTGCTGTGTCCAAGAGTGATGTGGACTAACAACCTGCATCCCATACAAAAATAGGGAAAACATTAAATTAACATGTGGAAGTCTAATACCCCTTTTAAGCAGGTTTGAAATAGGAGCGAAATATAATCAATTATTTAAATTACCACAATATCCTACCAAAAAGGATGTCATCTTATACATCAACATGAACACACAACTTACAAAAAATCTCAAAAAAAAAAAACGATCAACCAGCCTAGTATGACTAACCAAGTGTTGATATGAAGAGAGACTGCTGAATCTCCCACCAGTGTTGCCCAAACAAGGAAGACTGCACAGTATCTAACCATGAGAAGACTCCCCCCATAAACCCAAACAAACAAGCAACCACATAGATTTACCTAAAGTGCGGGCTGGATTGCTCAAAGATGAAAAAGAGAAGCTCCCAAATGGAAGATCTGTGCCCAGTAAATGATATTCCAATTGGCTTTGCCAACCAATCTAGTGAACCTAGATTCAGTTTGTAGAAGTTCTAAATTATGCTCACAGAATCTCATCTTTCTCGACCCATCTCCATACAAAACCATAATTAATAACATTATTCCTCAGGGGAAAATGATTCTAATTTGACTGATACCCTAACAAAGGTGTTTTCAAAACTAATCCCAATAGAACATGTCAGCTAGAGGTGAAGACTATGGTGCATGTTAAATAGCATGATGAAAAGAGGGAAGATATGCAACTTAATTGAAGATATGCTCAAACTAATTTCAATAAAATACTAGAATATGAATTATAAAGATCTATAAATCCAATATACAACTGCTTAATTACAAAAGTGCAACACTGTGAGAAAACAGAAATTAATGACCATTGTATCGCAGTCTCACACCAAGTGTGAATCCATGCATCAAACTCAATAATAAGTTCCTAACATGAAAAAAAATGCTTAAGATAAAATTAAACCTGATAAATACTCTTGAGCTATAACTATCATTTAGCACATATCATAAATAATTAGCATGGTTAAGATATACAGAAAGTCTAGCACAACGCATATGTCTACCAAACAAACTAGAATCCAGAGAACAATGTGAGCAATACAAGAAAAAGAGGCAAAGATGGCATCAAGATTCCTAAACCACACCATCCACCCTTTAAGCTTACTAAACCACAAAGTTTTAACCTTAAATGTGGGTTAAATATGCAACCTACCTCTTATATCACCTATCCCTAAACTCAATATCCCACAAGAACCAAACAGGAGTACCACGACTCTCCTGCAAGTATCGCTTGAATCAGCTAAAATTGTACTAGTCATCGAAAAGATTATCACGACTCTCCTGCAGTGCTACCATACACAACCTGTAATATCAACACTCCCTATCATACCGCTTGCCTCTTCAATACTTCCACCCAATTCGAGGAAAAGAGAAGGGAAACCTACTTATTCGAAGCAATTTTTAGAAAGAACCACGAATAGACTGTTGAAGGTGAAAAAAGAACACATCCCAGATGATCGACGATGTAATCGGACAACCAAGAGCCGCTGGAGAACATAAAAGGAGAGTTTTCACAAGGACAGCGCAGAACAAGACTCGATGCTGCAACAGGTAGAAACACACGCCGCGGTGAGGATTGGAGTGCGGGCATACGTCAAGACTACTACTCGATGTTGATGCAATGGCAGAGACTCGAACTTACTGCTGTAAGAGAGGGATTCGGCTTCTCGATTGTTCTGGAAAAGGGACGATACGAGTGGCTAAGGCTGTCGAGACTCACGGCGAAGGTAAGAGGCGGGTAGCGGCGGCTGGACCACGCAAGGGGCAGGCTGTGTTGTGGCGGTCGACAGGCGACGGCGAGGGACGGATGGCGCACCCGTGCCGGATCGCGAGGGAAGTGGAAAAAGAGGGTGGGATTGTGGCGAGGGACCCAACCCATACATACGAGCCGGGCCAACTATGTGGCCTATTTTCTTTCGGTTGTAAATGGGCCAAAATTGCGCCCGGTCCAATTCGTTTAGTAAATCATAACTATAGGTGCATATAAATCTTATTGAACAGAAAAAAAAATTTATTAATATTTGAATTTGAATTTCAAAAATATATATGATATTTAAATTTAATTTGAATCTTAAAAATATAAATAATTTAAATTTATGTTTGATTCGAATGATTTGTATTTTAATTTGAGTATATTTAAATTAAAATTATATAAAAATAATGAAAATTTGATTAAGTTCAGCTCATAAAGACATCTCGAGAACTCAAATTATCTAAGTAAATAACAATTCTTAATTAAAAATCTTTAAAAAAATGCTTACAAATCGAAAATATTAACTCTAATAAAAAAATTTATAATCCAGATATTCAAGTTTTGCCCAACTAATCTTGGAGATAGATGATTTTCCCCTGGTTCATCTACCGGGTAAATCTCAAACACAATTTATACACACTTAGAGATGGACCTCCAGAATATTCATCCCTATTAAGATTTAAACTCTGATCCTCTTATTATTTCATTAAGTATTTTATCACTACACTACACCCATGAAGCATTAACTCATACTTTATTGTACTACAAGAAATTCAAATTTTAGCGATGACAATAATCCGTAGCTAAACCATATTAGTGACGGATCAGTGACGGAATATAATCTATCGGCTAATTTTGTCGTAGATGGGCTTTAGCAATGGAATACAATTATCCGTCGCAATTAACAACGACGACTTTTTATATCCGTCGCTAATAGCGACGGAATATTAAATCTTCGTCCTTAATAACCCAACTTGATCTAGCCATGAAAAATTAATGTGTCGTTGCTATCAATGATGGATATAAAAAATCCATCGCTAAATAGCTGGGTATGATTAGCGACGGAAGATTAATCTTTCGTTGCTGTTAGCGATCGATATTAAAAATTCTGTCGCTAATTCATTGAACGAAATCTGAATCCCGTTGGTTTATTAGCGACAGAATTTAAATATTTCGTCGCTAATTAGCGACGATAGTACATTTCCGTCGTTAGCAATAGATTTTAAAATCCATCGCAATTCCGTCGCTAATTTCTAAAAAATAAATAAATAAAATAATTTTTTTTTGTTTCTTTCCCCTTTTTACATTCAAATATAATTATCATAAATGATGATTTTAACAATAAACTCACAATACTAACAACAAACACATTCATACAAGTCCATACATTCATACAACATCCATACAAACACATTCATACAACACATCACAAACATCCAAGTTTTCATACAAAAAATACATACAAAACATCCACAAAAAAGTCCATACAAAACATCCATAATCATCTATACAAAATATCCATATAAAAAAGATAACATCCATACAAGACATTCTATACAAAATAAACTTAAATCCTGTAAGAAAAAAGATATGATCAGTTGTGAATACAATAATAAATATTGATGTTAAAATACAAAAGGTAACTACTTATCATAAACAATTGATATTGACATTATTAAAAAAACATACCTGGATATCTAAATATGGTGATAGAAATATGAAACATTTGAAAATTATCATGGAAAATTATAAGACAATTATATATGCATATACTAATAAAAAAATTAATAAGAATATTTTTTACTGAGAAAAATTAAAAGCTAAGATTAATTTTACATACCTCAAAATAATCTACTCAGTAGGAGAATCATTGAGATCCTAGGTCTCTTGGGACTCCAAATGATGCGAGTGCGACGTCTGTGTATCGGGAGTAAAATTTACTGCTGCATACGCTTGCATCTGGCAAAATATCTCCTCAGTTTGTGTCTATTGCTCGCGCATCTCCCATACGGTTATGTCCCTCTCTGCGTCCCTCTCAACCATCGTCTGCTCTAATGATGACAGTCGAGTACACAAATCCTGATTTTTCACTCGCAAAGTTTGTACCTCAGTAGATGAGGAGGAGGAGGAACTAGGACGATCCTTGATCCCTGGAGCCCTCATCCTGTCAAAGACAACTTTAGCCTGAGAGCCAAGATCGTAGAGAGAGCTCTTCTTCTTTCTACTGACGATATCATAATAAATGTCATTAACCTGGTCGGTAGAAAGAAACTATGGTGTCTCTCCCTCTTCACTAGGTTGGGACGTTTGTATAATTCTAGTTGTCATTGCTTCCTGTATCAAAATGATTATTTTATTAACCTCCACATAAAGTATATAAATTTATTTCGTTAATATTCTTATGTTAATTGCTAGCGAATATCGATTGACAAACGATCCATCTTTCTTCTGATGAGTCTTGTTAAATATCTCTCAACAAGTGACAGGTCTTTGTAATGCAGCAGCCTGCGTACAAATAATGCAAGTACATTAAAACTAATAAAAAAACATACATAAGGAATTTTTTATATAACTTAATTTTAAACCTACCAAGTCAGAGGCATGATCAATGATATAACGGGATCCTCCAGTATGCTTTGTGGATCCGGTGCTCGGCCCGACAGGCTCTGATTGTGATTACTTTGAGTAATTGCTGAATTAGACTATCAATGCTCGGAGTCCAAATGGCTCTCCAAGCCTCCCAAACTACAACAGGGACCTCGGATGGCCTGATGCCCTTCCTCATCCACTTGTATAACATGTCCTTATACAATTTTGCGCAATAATTGTTCCAAATCTATTTGAACTCGACCTCGTGACCCTCCTCCCAAACATATCGTTTCTACAACAATAGATTTTGAGAATTAGTATCATATTAATTATACTCCAAAATATATTTTATATTCAAAATACTTACCAAAAATTCATCGTAATAAAAGTTCTTCATATCTTGGTCTACACTCCTCCATGTAGTACCAGATGGAAATAGTCGTTCTTTGAACTTCTTCGAGATGTAGGCTACGACCTGGTGGCCATCTGAGACAAAATTGCATGGAAAAATATCATGTATGAGATATCTATGATAAATAAAGCAACTGATTAAATAGTGGAATAATTTTTAATACATAACTTACTTATCAATCATTAGAAACTCTCAAAACCTACTGGCCACCATGTGCCGGTACAATGTCTATCATGACCATATATGTAAAATCACAGTATAAGACATACACATTTGAAATAATATTGTCTTCTAACTAGGGAGATGAAATAAATAAAAAAAATCCATACAATATTTCCAATGATATTGTTTATAATTTTTAATCATCTGTTGTCATTCTGAATCAACTAAATTAACATTGTGCAAGTTCTCATCGCTAGACTTCATTGTTACATCAACCTCCTCACTGCTCGACATCTCTCCATCATTTATTTCCTTGTAAGTGACATTAACATCTACTAATTCTTATAATGTGGATTGTATTTCAGAATCAACTGAGTGTAACTCGACTTCTTCATTTTGATATGCATCATAATTTTGTACAGTGAGGGTGTTCAACATTTTTATGATTAACTAAGGCTTTATTTGACACACTGCTAATCATTCACTAGGTCTTCTTTTCTTCATTGGGTACTCAAGATAGAATACTTGACTAACTTATACCGCAAAGATGAAAGACTCAAACTTGTTAAATCTTTTGTTTGCGTTAACCTCAATTAAATTATAGAAACGATGTATTCTGGTACTTATTCTTGGAGTTGGATCATACCATGAACATTTGAACAATACACACCTTTATAAAGGTAAAGTAGGATATTCAACCTCTATGATTTTCTCAAGTCTGCCATAATAATCAAATTGAGTATCATTGTTGTTTGTGGATCATTTTACGCAAATACCGGAATTATACGTAAGTCTTTGTGAATCGCGTTGGGCTATGTGAAATCTAAAACCATTAACATAATAATTTGAGTAGACTGTTATGTTACAGAGAGGTTTTGATGTAAGATTTTTTATCCTTTTATCTTGCACATTTAAAATTCTATGATCGTTCACCTATAATAGTAGTTATGATATAAATTAGATGTATATATAATATAGTTGTATTATAATAATTAATTTAATCGCAAACTTACATAAATTTGAAACCAAAATGTAAATTTATCCTCTAACTTGTGATTGACCTCACTTGCACTTATTGATGGATTTTGTAGGTGTAGTTATTATTCGTACAAGCTATCAAAGTAGGTAATTTGAAGACATATTAAATAACATGTCAAATATATGAAAAGCTATGCATGTGTATATACTTGAACTATTACTTATGGTTTGACCTCTTCACAGTTCAGAATTATTACTATCAGCTCGCGTGGCAGTAGCGAGGGGTGCCTCAGGAATAGGCTGCTCCAGGACGTACAGTTTTCTTTCCTGCTTGAGAACTATTCTCAAGTTCCTGTAC
>JBBUKS010000055.1:5174307-5187745 GCA_038050645.1 Hedychium gardnerianum | reverse complement strand
TTGGAAAGCTCGCCGCCGCAGCCTTTCGATTCGGAAAAGGAACCCCGGTGAAATCTACCGGAAACCAAGTCTTTACTCCCTCTACTGGTATCCGAGCCTTGTGAGACCTCTCCCGTGAGCATTTTTTTCCGGATCTGGTGCCTCCTTCGATCTTTCTCCTTCAGCGGCCCTGCGAGGGTGTAGAAACAAGATATCCTTCCTTTCTTGACCGTGAATAGGATAGGGATTATTGGTAAGCTTGCAATCAGTGCTGTTATCTTCTTTGGCTTGACCTTATGTTTAGGGTTTTCTAGAGGCTTTGCTTCGAATTTCTATCTCAATGGATGTTTTTTTACCTTTTTTTTAGTTTTCCTGCGTGTTTATGGTTTATATTGCATATCATGTTTATCGATTATTTTCATACCTGTGTCTAATATGTTAGTTACGTCGATGATGCTTGCTTGGAATTGCTATTCTTATTTGATTATGCATGCTTAAAGTTGCTATCCTTATTTGATGTTGCATGTTTAGAAATTGTTCTTATTATATCTTACTTGCTCTAACATGTCATTTGTGAAACATTTACCCTAACATGAATGACTTGTATAGTTATTATACATGGTGAGGTAGATGAGCGAGGATATGATGAGTGTTATATGCATTATGAACTTATCTGAGGTGCTTTTAGTCTGATGGTTACAGAAAGCCCTATGAACATTGTAAATGGGATGCACAACAATTACTTAGTCAGGCTTGCTAATGCTTAACCGGGGTTACGTGACTTCAAGGATATTATAGGACATGTAATGGTTAGGCTGTCAATACCTAATTGGTGATCACACGATTTTAGAATATTATGAGCCACTTGGGTCCCTAACACTTAAGTTTTCTTGACGCCTAACTGGAAATCATGAGAGTCATGAGCTACTGTTATAAATTATAGCACAATTTGATAACTTTTAATGATAGTTTTATAATTATAAAACTGCATAATAAATAGCCTACAGACTACAGTTAATTAATTTGTTATATTCTACTGACCTATCTTGATAAAAGTGAAAATTAACATACTGATAAAATAATTCTTATAAAATTTGCAAATTTTACATGTAAACGTATTTTCAAATTTATGTATGAAGTGGTACTTAAACATACTAA
The DNA here is from genome assembly GCA_038050645.1 of Hedychium gardnerianum. Taxonomy (NCBI): domain Eukaryota; kingdom Viridiplantae; phylum Streptophyta; class Magnoliopsida; order Zingiberales; family Zingiberaceae; genus Hedychium; species Hedychium gardnerianum. The sequence continues at coordinate 5,186,608 of JBBUKS010000055.1, read as the reverse complement.
CTTGAGCACCAACTCTTGATGGTTATCCGTGAGTATACTCTTTAACTCATTAAGATAAATTTTAATGCTTGTACCTTTGGTTTGCTGATGAGAGTATAGCTGCCTGTTCAAATGGTATTGGTTGATAGAACTTGTTAGGGAATCCAACTTTAGTTATAATCAAGTACTGTCTTTCCTTCACAGTTATAATCAAGTACTAGCCATCAGTGCCTCACATGCATATTGCCTGAATCAAGGCTCAATATTGCCTTGGGAAATACCACGCTCACATGCAAATCGTTGTATGGTAGTCTACATTATTCAAGAAGTGATTGGCATGTACTTTGAAAGGATCTTCTAACTTCTGCACTTTCCTTTGTGTGGCTTGGATACATACCTTAGTTTAACTCTGATATCATATAAGTATATTTCTTTGGTAATGTTTGGATATTGCTCCATGATATCAACAATAGCTGCTTAGATGTGCTTTAGTAGTCATTTTCTAATGATTATCAGACTCGTAGTTGGTGATTGGTATCAGGATTGGCTAGCCGAAAACTTTACCTATCATATCAGTAGAATTGGAACTAGAAAAAGAAATTAAAGCAAAAGCTAAGGAACAAAGGGCACAAAACAAAATAATTTATATTTTTTGAATATATATATTTTTATTTAGTAAACTAATCATATCTTGTGTTATAAATATTTTCCATTAGTAGTTACAGTTCTTTAATTAAATTTTTATTAGATTGTTACAATTTATCAGCTAATATTACTAATTAAGAAATAGTACAAAGTAACTAGAAGTTGACTGAAGTGACTTAGTTCAGAGAATCTGTTAGAATTTAATGGAAGGTGCTTAGTATCAATATATCAGGAAAATATAATGGAATATAGTCTCTGTAAAAAAATGTTTGTCAACATTTTTGGGGGGAAATTCAATATTTTTTTTAGAAAATGAAAAAAATAGAGGAGTAAAAATTAAAAGGAGAAACAGAAAAGATAAAGAACAAGAGTGGTGTTTAGACTCATTTTGTCTACTGAACTCAGCCACTCAGAAAAAATTCACCTTTTTCAATTTATCAATTTGGTTTTGGGTTGGAAAGTAGTCAATCATTTTAAGTTTGGTTTGATTTTGGTTTGCGCCCTGATACAATTGATTGGTTATAAAGTTCCTGTTTTGATCTTGTGCTTCAATTTTTTTCATAAAGAAATTTCTTCAGTCCCTACTTTATGTTGCATACATCTCATATAGCTATGTACTGCAGCCTGGGTGCATAACATGGATCTGGAGACAGAGAACCATCTTGCTTCCTTATTAATGGAGGAGGCTAGGAGGATGCGTGTGGAAGCAGAAAAAGAAGGTGTCGATGTTTACCTCCGTAAGCCCAATGTTAGAGGTCGGCCGAATTCACGTTTTCTAACTGCCACTGTTCATGGAGTACAACAAGGTTTGTTGCTCATCTGAATTAATCTAATTTAATTGGTCCATGTTGTACTTACCTCATATAACCTCTGTGATATATTGTCCTGTTTATTGCAAAACTTGCCCGTGACTACAAAACAACTAAAATTTAGAATGGTTTCTTCATGTCAACCGAATCTGCTCAAATTTGGAAATCATAGAGTTGGCTGACTCATGTGTTTTTCTGCATGTGCTTATCTATGGAGAATCGTTGTCTGATTCACGATGGCTTTCTACTACCTACATAAAAAATTGAAGTGGTTGTAGTCTTGTAGATTCAGGGCATCTGATTCTATGATTTGCACAGACAAAGAAGACAAGATTAGATAGGATCTTCAAAATTTTCAAAGGTCGAGAAGTTTATCTATCATATTATCAATTTATTATTTTCTTACTTGAGATAAAATCTCAATCACAGCTCAAATTCAACTCATTCACGTGTAGCCTTGCAAATCTTCACAGCATCTGAACATAATACCAGTTTAATTTTATTGTGATGGAAATCATAACTTGGATATCCAGAACTAGGATAGACAGACTTTTGTAGGACAAGATACCTGTTCAATGGTTCACTGCTTTTGAAAAGTGAAATTTGTTTGACTAAAACATTATCATTCAGTCTTAATAATATAAACCCTAAATGAGTTACTAAATGCTGCAATCAGCATTAATATAGTTTCCAAATCCATTCATATAAGTTAAGTGGTGAAATAGGTAACTGGGTTTTCATAGTCAATTAATCACTCCAAATGGCAGTAATGGGCTATGGACCTGACATCACATATAGCTGATCCAGCTAGTAAAGGGAAGGCCAATTGCTGTTGTATTCATTTAAGCAATAAAAAGTTAGTATTTATATTAATTCAGCTCATTGATTTGTCTTTCTGATTTTTTTTAGTAGTAGAATAGTATTGACTAGTTTCACACCTGGCATTGCAGAATTTTTGTAAAATTATTTTCATAAAAATGATTTTTTCTTTAATGGCTTTCTCATCATTGAATTTTATATATTTATATTAGATGGTCATTTTTATATCTAGCTATAATTAAGCAAAAAAATAACACATTAAATTTAGAGATACTTGGACTCAGGCATAGGTTATGTTTAATTGGGTTTAATTACTTCAACTGGATTCAATAGGGTTTAAGATGACCTTCATGGATGCAACGAGTTTTATTGATTTGGATCGATTTCATGCTCAATTTAGGTTCAGTCTCAGCTTCTACCTGGGGTTGAGGCATTTCTAAATTAAGCTTGGTTCAGTTATTCACAGATTGGTTTTGATTTAGTTAATTGGGATGGAGAATATGATTGATCAACTGCGCCTTTTTTTTTTTTTCCATTGCGTCCGCATGAGATCTAGTGAGAGACAATGCTCACATGACATCACATGGTGAGAGTTGGAGAAGATGGTGAATGCCTTGGTGGCGTCAGACATTGGCTCAATTATGAGCAAAGGGAGATTTGAGGAGCAATGACGAATTGTGCCGATCATAGGATAATAAGACAAAGAAAAAGAGAAAGAAGGGGAGGAAGAGCAAGAAATAAAAGATGATTTTTTTTTGTAGGGTGCGAACTCTTTCTAGATGTCATTTGAGTTCGTCTCATCTCACTCATTATGGGCCAAAACAAAAGGTTGTATTTTGTGATATGGATAATGCATGATTGCTCAGGTAATTTTTTCCCATGCCAATTTTGCTTTGATTTTGATCTCGTGTTGATCAATAATGCTCCAGCATGGCACTGCATTGCCAGATGTGTTTCACTGTACCGTAGGTGTGGGTGTCCGTATCCATGTGTGATTGTGAGCCTTCATGTCATACACTTAAGGTAAGGGTGGAACACATTGCTTTTGGGGCTAGTGTGCAGTTTTCTGGTGAAAACATAGAAAACACTAGGATGCTAAGCATGGAGACCTGACTATTGATTGTCTATGGATTTCTTTTTCCCGTAGCATATCTTGAAAAAGGAGTTAATGGCCAGCTAGTGCAAGTGGTACTGATATTGCACATTCTGCAGCATTCTGTATACCTAACATCTCAATTGATATTATTCCACCAAACTATACGTTTGTCCATTCAATTTAATGACCAACTCAATGGTGAACCACATAGTCATGTTGTTTATTTGCTATTTTCTTCTATGCCAATTTGCTAGTCTGCATCTTAACAAACCCTTGAGCCTAATACTAGTATGATAGATCACTGTGTATCTATCATTTTTATGTCTCTTAATTTTGTTGACCCCATCTCTGTCCAGCAAATCGAGCTGTTGAGGTTTCTGAAATGTGGCGAGCTCGGGAAAAGGAGTTAGCATTGGAAGCTAAGCTCGAGGGAAGATCAAAGCAATACACACACAAAGGAAGCAGCAGCGAGACGCACCACTCAAGTTCACACCGTATCTCATCTAGCTCAAAGCACAAAGAGAACAGCAAAGCACTCTCATATGCAACAAGTAAGCCAGATCTAGATGATTGTTCAGATAGAGACGGTCTTAGAGATGAAGAAGTTGAAGAATTTCTCCGCTTGAGGTCTGCAATTAACTCACTATTTGCATTATCTTATATACCTCAATTGTAGAAGCTGTATGTGTAATTCATTAAAAAGATATGTCGTTGCTCAGATCCTTGATTATCAAACAACTGGACGTTTGTCAGGGCAAAGCGGGGAAGAGGCGATGTAGGTTCCAGAATGGATGAAGCTGGTCCATTTCCACCCCAAGCATCTACCAGACAAAATGACAACGCAGATGATGATGTGCGGATGAAAGAAGAATGGGAAAGCCGTATTCTTGGCCCCGAGAAACCAGGTTTCCTCAGGCGTCATAGCTCACTTGATCGTGATTCTGACACAGACTCTAGGAAGCATGATACCAGTAGATCATGGAAATCACATTCCAAGAGTAGCAGATCAAAAGAAGAGAAATCAGGAAAAAGGAAAGAGAAGAGATCTAAGCATCACAAGAAAAGCAGAAGATAAAAGTAATGTGTTCAGTTCAGCGAGGGGAAATGTAAACCCATGCGGTTATTTTAGATTTCTTTTAAAACTTCAACAGGCTGTATCGTAAACAGTAAAATCCTATGTAATCATCCTTTCTGGCTGTCATAAAGTATGATAAAACTCAAATGGATAGTTCCATGTATGAAACGCTGAAGTATGGCTTTGATTTGAGATAATCTATGTATTCATGTGCCAGAAGCGATCAGAGGTCCTAGGTTTTTTTTTTTTTTGTATATTTTTGGTTGGTTGGATATTGTTCGTATGGGATATTTAATTGATTAATAGATGATAAATTTATTATAATGAAATAAAAATTAATTTACGACGAACAAACCACTATTCTTCCAACCGTTAATCATTTGGCGTTATTACTTTTTTAGAATGGATTGGTTGGACATTTTTCTTCACTCTATTAAAATAAATTAAAATTTATTAACAGTATGTTTTACAAAAACAAAGCAATAAGCGAATGCACGCACTCCCACTTAATGCATCATGATCTTGAACTCGTCGAAGCTGAGCACGCCGTCGCCGTTAAGGTCGAACGCCCGGATCATCGCCTCGCACTCCGCCACCGTCCTTGACTCCCCCAGCCTCCTCAGCATCCTCCGCAGGCTCCTCGCCGTGATCCGCCGCTCCTCCTCCTCCTCCCCGTGCTGCTTCCCCTGTACCGCGTACATCTCGAAGGCCTCCCTGAGATTCCTCCCCCGCTCTTCCTCCCCCTCCGCCTCCACCATCCGCACGAATTCCTCCACCCCCAGCATGCCGTCGCCGTCGGAGTCGCTCGACTCCACCGCTGCCGCCGCCGCCGCCGCCGACAGCTCCTCGCCCGCCGCCCGCATGCAGCTCCGTAGCTCGGCGGGCGAGATCTTGCCGTCGCCGTCCTCGTCGAAGTAGCGGAACACCCGCTCCATGTCGGTCGTCGCCGTCATGGTACTAGTGCTACCGCGAGGTGGCTCGTCGTCCACCACTGCTAAGCCTACGTCACCCTGCTTCTTGGACTTGGGGGAGAGCTTGGACCATAAGCGGCCGAGAATTGGGAGATCTTTTGGCATGATGCGATCGAAAATTAACTCTTACTCACTCGAGAACCGAGAAATCAAATTAATATGATGCACAGTAATATGGGTCGATGCATGGAGATGTGCAGGAATTTATACAGGAGGAGCAGCGGTGAAATCGGTGGGCGCCGCAAGGGCGAGAGAGACCACTGGAATCTCTTCGCTGGTCCGCGTCGAGGAGGAGGAGGAAGATGAGGATGAGCAGGAAGGAGTGGATTGCGGCGGGTGGATGGATTTAGACGATGACGTCATCCAGATGGCGACTGCATCCATTGGGGAAGATTTCATCGACTTCCCTATTTTTTTACATATTTTTTATTTTATACCTCATAGTTTAAAATCCATTAGGGAAAGTAGCTTAACAGTTTTTTAAATGCTTCTTCTCTCCTATATAAACATTTAGTTTATCATTCTAAATTACTATAAGTTTTTTTATATATAGAGAGGGCATTTAATAATAATAATAATAAATAATATTAAAATTATAGGTACTTTATTTTAATATTATAAATTACACGTGGTAGAATGGAAAATAGATAAAGTGCAGGGCACAATGAAATTTTATATTTTTCTTTCTTTTAGAAAAAAAAAAAAGAAATTCGATCTTCTTTGTTATTATCAGTGGAGGATTCATGTCGGTCGTTGTTTTTCAATGTTAACAATGCGGATTAGAGAAAAGGGCGTTGAATTCGAATAAGATATAATCAGCGTGGAGAACGTGGGGAAGACGCAAAGGAATCGTCCAAACGGTCAAAGCTGGAACGGCATTAGAAAAAGGGCAGGGCATTTTTTTTTTAATTAGAATTATAAAAAAGTTTTTTTTTCTTTTTTCTTTTTATTTATTATCAAATTAACGTTCCATTCTGCTCTATTTTTATGTTTAAAAGTATCTTTATTTTTAATGATAATAATTATGAGATCATAAGTGTTCTCATAACTACAACAACTATTTAATTAGAGTGATTATAATCCTATCCTTGATACAATATAATACTGATTAATATTAATTAAAAATAAATTATATATATTATAATAACTATGATTCATAATTACTATAATATAATATTTATCAAAGATAAAATATTTGTTAGATATTATTCTTTTTAAGTGAGTTTATTTATAAATATGAATGCGAACTGAATCCGTTTCAGTAATTTAACTTAAAATTATTGGATTTTGAGTTATTAGATGTGAGTTTAATGTATAGAAATCTTTAGTTTAATCTGTTATCATTTATATGCCGATAACAGATTGTATTCTTATATAAAGCTAGAGCGGTCCCGAGGGTTTATTGCATCTTGACATCTTGCCTTCATTCCCATTGACGAAGGTTTTACGGCGCCGTCATCACCCTAATTTCCTTGGAAGATCTTCATTTTGTTTTCGCTATATTTTCTTCCTCAGGAATTGAGCAGACGACCCTACATAATAAGGACAATGACTCTTCAATCAAGTTCCTTGTCTTTGGTTATTCATTTACTGTTTTATGTCATGCTTTCATTGAAACAAGATCATGCTCATAATTGTATTTCCTATTTAGAGTTCTTTTCTATTCTTAGAATTCACGAGGTTTAGGGGAATCATAATTCCTATCAATTGGTATCAAAGCCAATGGTTTCATCGTTTCATGACAATGCAATTTAGGTTTTTCGTCCATCTTTTATTTTCATGCTAGATAAAGTATTTACTAGTGTTTGATCATCGAATTATTATAATAGAAAACCTAGGAAAGGTTTGCTCTTCTATGTTTTTTATGATTTTCATGAAGAACATGAGAACAACGGTGAACCGTTGCCGTCTTCGAGAAGAACCGTCGTGTTTGACCTAATTTTTAGGTCAAATAGCGATGGTGTAATCGATTTCCTTAGTCGGGCAATCAATTATCAAGCCTAAGTTTGCAAACAGAATCGGTGGAAGCGACTGACCCAATCGATTCAATTGATATCAATCAATTGGTAAATTTCATAAATCGATTAGTACGATTGCTTCTAGTAATCGATTGGTGCTAATTAAAGGGTAGACACAGAGACGATTGGAATCGATCAGGTCAATTGATTAAGCAACCATCAATCGATTGACAATTTTTTCAATTGATTAACAACTTTAAATTACGACAAATCGATAGAAATCGATCATTCTAATCGATTCGTGCTATTAATTGATTAGGAATTTGATTCAATCGATTATAGCCTTGAAATCGTGATAGGATAGGTTTAACCGATCAACATGATCGATTGAAGTGGCCAATCGATTGCCAATACTAAGATTGAGCACAGAAGACTTTCAGATCAATTGGCAAATCGATTGGACATTATCAATCGATTAGCACTAATCATCAATCGATTATTGGCCCTAAAGTTACATACAGTAGGCTTTTAAATTGATTGTGATAATCGATTGGATATCAATCGATTAATAAGCCTAATTTAGAGCTATTAAGGTTGATTAAGTGATTAACTATTCGATTAAAATTTCTAGGGATTTCTTGGGTCTATCTACACACATGTTACTAAATTAAACTAATATGTCAACACAAAGGAACATACATTAAGTAGGTTTAGTCATCTTATGTCGATAGAGTATATTTATGCTAAAAGTAATTAGCTCAAAGGAAAATTACTTTTATGTCAGATATATGTTCAGGGTAGCTTACAACTAAGGAATACAATTTACTTTGTTTGGATCATGCGCAAAATATGTCGGCCCAAAGGAAGACATATTATATGGTTGATTATAATTGTTGTAAGCTATTGATCCGGGTTCGACAAAGCTATCTTCTGAAGGTCGTATCTTTTGACTCGGGATTTGGAATTAGGCTTTATCTATGCTCACGCATGCAGAATTCACATATTTATGTTTGTTATAAGGGAACTTGTAATTGCCAACTTTCAGACCCAAATTCTAATGTTTAGACCTGATTCAGAGCCTTTGAACATTTTGATAGTTTGCGCTGCGTTAGAGACCAACACATAACTCATATAAAGTGTCGAATTATGTACACAATGGGTCGGCCCAAAGAAAGATATATTGTATAGCCAACTAAAACTTGAGTTATATTAGAGAGTACCGCTAACAAGTTATATTTTAATCTAGAGATTAAAATATAATGTTATATTTGGTATCTCATACAGAGCCCATTTATATGTATTATTTTATTTATATTAGTTTTTAGCTTTAATTAAATCATGAGCTTATAATGATTTCTCTTTCTTTAATTTCAGTACAATCTGTCACTGTCAATATTAATAACATCCCCACATTAACTAGTTCAAATTTTACTGAATGAAAAGAATATGTGATCGTAGTTTTATGCTGCATGGACTTAAACTATGCATTGAGAAACAATCGCCCCGCAACTTTGATCAGTACTAGCACTATAGAGCAGAGGATTGAATTCAGTTATGGGAGCGATCAAACCGCATGAGTCTAAGTATTATAAGGCTTTCCATACCGGCATCAATTAAAAGTTCGATAACTGAAGGAGAGGATGCTAGAGTTTCCTAAACCAACTGGCAAACTGATTCAACTCAAATGAAAAGGTCAAAATTATCACACTTCTTTCAAAGTTGGTAATCATGCAGTATACTAGTAAAGGAAACAGAAGAGAGTACATTATGGAGATGTCAAATATTGTCACAAGTCTGAAAATACTAAAACTCGATATGTCTAAGAGTATGTTAGTACATTTCATCTTGATGTCTCTGCCTGTACGGTTCACTCATTTTAAGATATCTTATAATACTCAAAAGGAAAAGTGGATATTGAATGAGCTTATTGCTCAATGCGTGCAAGAGGAGGGGAGACTAAAGATTGAGATATCTGAGAGTGGTCACCTAGTATCTGATTCTCAAAGTACGAGCAAGAAGCAAAAAAAGATCAACAACAAAGAAAAAAATAAACAGATTGCAAATTATTAGGGATGGTCCTAAGGAGAACAAGAAACAGGATAAGGAATCCACTTGTTTCTTCTGCAAGAAGAAAGGTTATATGAAAAAAGATTATCCCAAATACGTCAACTGATGTGTAAAGACGGATAAACTTCTCAACTTTGTTAGTTCAAAAATTAATTTAGCTATTGTACCCACTGACACTTGATGGATATATATCGGTGTTACTACTCATATTAGTAATACTGTGCAGGGTTGTCTCAGGAGCTTACTTCTGCTTGATGGTAAAAGATACATCTATACGGGGAATGGAAAGAAGGTTAAAGTCGAGTTTATAGGTGTGTTTTTTTTGTTTTATTTAGGAATTGATGTCTATTTGGATAGAGAAAATACTTTTATTGTAACATCTTTCAGATGAAACTTAATTTTAATTTCTTGTTTGGATAAATCAATTTATTCTTGTTCATTTGAAAATGAAATGTATAGTATTTTCTTTAATTCAGTTTTGATTAGAATTATTTTTTTGGTTGATAAGCTTTATAAATTGAATACCTTAAATTCTACGATGAACAACATGATTATGCATAGTATAGGTACGAAACACAAATTGACTGACAAGAATTCATCCATGTTGTGGCATAGGCGTTTAGGACATATCCAAACAACGTCTAGAAAGGATAATGTCATATAAAATTCTCGATTCTCTTGATATGTCAGACTTTGATGTTTGCATAGAGTGTGTTAAAAGAAAAACCATTGACAAAAGGAATAAGAGGGTTAACCGTTGTAGTAACATTTTAGAACTAATATATACGGGTATTTGTGGACTATCATTCCCTAAGGCATCTTGGAATGAACACACATATTTTATTAGCTTCATAGACAACTACTCTCGATTCGATTATCTGTATCTTATTTATGAGAAGTCGCAATCGTTGGACATGTTTAAAATTTTCAAAGTCGAAGTTGAAAATCAACCAAGTAAGAAAATCAAGGCCAACAAATTCGATCATGGAGGTGAATATTACGGTTGGTATGATGGATCAGGTGAACAACGTCCAGGACCTTTTGTGAAATATTTTACTGAGTGCGGGATAGTGTCTCAGTATATCATGCTTGGTACTCTCAGTCAGAATTGTGTAGTTGAGCGACGTAATCGTACCCTAAAAGATATGGTAAAAAGTATGATGACTTTTACATTTTTACCAGAGTCCTTGTGGGGTGAAGCACTCAAGACTGCAGTTTACCTACTAAACAGAGTATCTAGTAAGGTAGTAACTAAAACTGCATTCGAGATGTGGACGAGTAGGAAGCTTAGCATTAGGCATTTACACGTCTGAGGTTGTCCATTTGAGGCTAGGCCTTACATGCCTCATGAAAAGAAACTGGACTCAAGAACTGTTAGCTATAATTTTGTAAGTTACTCTGAGAACTCAAGAGGATATAAATTTTATAATCTCTCTAATAGATCATTTTTCGAAATAGGAAATGTTAAATTCATTGAAAACAGTAAGAGTGATAAGGTGAGGGAAATATCTTTTAAGGAAAGCGTTAACGATCCTCTTGTGGTCACTACTAGTGCAATAAGTAGCGGTATGATTATCATACCTTATATTCTAGATATTACACATCCAGTCAGAGTAGTGAGTCAAGGTATTCTCACATTATCTCCAATGTAATTGGAGGAACTTTCTACTGAGATTGAGATACTATCTCAGATTACTGAGCAGATACCTCAATCTTCTCAACCACAAATGTCACTAAGGTAATTCACGAGGGAACGAAGATTCACGGTTACCCGTGATTATGTTTATCTCCAAGAACATCAGTTTGACATAGGGTTGGAAAGTGATTCTGTATTTTTCCAAGGGCTCAAATAATACTCTAATTCCGAAATATGGATTAATATAATGCAAGAAGAATTAAAGTCTATGGCAAACAATGACGTTTAAGAATTTATTGAATTGGCTGAAGGTAAAAAACTCGTTGGTTGCAAATTGATATTTAAAATCAAACGGGATTTAAATGACAATGTCAAAAAGTATAAGACTTGTCTTGTTGCCAAGGAATTTACTCAGAAGGAAGACATTGATTACAAGGATACTTATCACCTGTGTCATCGAAATACTCCCTTAGGATAAACATGACACTTGTATCTCATTATGATTTAGAGTTACACCAAATGGACGTAAAGACTGTATTTCTCAATAATGACATTGAGGAGTCTATGCATATGGTGTAACCAGAGAATTTTGAGTCTGAGGACTCAAATCACCTAGTATATAAGTTAAAGAAGTCCATTTATGGTTTGAATATTATCCCTTTTAGGTGTGCTTATATGTAAGTTATAAATATGAATACGAACTGAACCCGTTTCAGTGATCTAACTTAAGATTATTGGGTTTTGGATTATTGGATGTGGGTTTAAGGTTATTGGATATGGGTTTAATGTGTAGAACTCTTTAACCCGATCCGTTAACATCTATGGGATGATAACAGATCGGATTCCTATATAAAGCTAGAGCGGTCCCCGAGGGTTTATTACATCCTTTAACCCGATCCGTTAGCATCTATGGGCTGATAACATATCGGATTCCTATATAAAGCTAGAGCGGTCCCCGAGGGTTTATTACATCTTGACATCTTGCCTTCGTTCCCCATTGAAGAATGTTTTATGGTGTCGTCATCCTAATTCCCTTGGAAGACCTTCCTCATGTTTCCGCTGCATCTTCTGTTAGGACCGAATGAATTTAGATATCTCCACAATGGTATGATATTGTCCACTTTAGGCTTAGGCCCTCATGGTTTTGCTCATGGGCTCTACCCAAAAGACCTCATACCAATGGAGAGATCTTTCCCTTATAAGCTCATGATCCTTTCCATGTGTTTTCAATGTGGGACTTTGTTTG